>JAVSBS010020504.1:0-17409 GCA_033124195.1 Coracias cyanogaster | reverse complement strand
GCATGGGGACCTGATTCTCAGCACTGACTGCTAACCTGCCACCATCTCAGGTTCTCTGCTGAGCTGCAATATTTTCTCAAACAGGGATTTCAAGCATTCTGCAGACTTTTTGCTTTCTTTTTTTCTTCGTAATGTTATTTGTTTGCATCAGGTTCAACTCAGATTAGAAGCCAAAACTAATTAATCCGCCATTAGGCTGACAGATACAACATGGAGAAAGGTTTTCAGAGGGTCTCCAGAAATGTCAGACACATCAGAGAGGGGGCTTACTGCAGGAAGCCTCTCTGTGAAACTCCTGTCAGAGTAGCCGTTGATGTCCACTGCATTTATTTTTTTATAATGTGGAAAAGTCAAGGGAGTTTCTTGTTGTTCAATTGGTGAATGTGATGTGGCTTAGAGCTAGATGGGTCCTGACTCTTTGAGGCTCACAATACTGACAACTGCAGTGTTCACTTAGGGCTGAAGAAAAAGATAATTGAAATTCAGAGAAAAAGTTTTAAGCTCAGGCCAGTAAATTCAGCCAAACTTCTGTGTATTGTTTATTGCTGTTCATTAAACTTTGCCTTTTCCATTGCCCATGGTCAGTCAGACCAGGAATTAGTGTAATCAGGCATAGTTCAACTGATATCAATGAATCTTAGCAGATTAATACCAGCCCAGAATCGTGCCATGCATTTCAAGGAATATTTTTTAAAATTCTTATTCTTGTTGTTACTATTGTTATTTATTTGTCTCTTCTTCTTCCTTCCTTTGACCATTTATTGTACTGCCTTCCTTCTCCATTATTTCCCACTCTGCATACTCTGTAGATAATTTTTAAGGCTACAGTATGTTAGCACTTTCCTCCCTCACTATTCCCTGTTTCTCAGTTCTCTCAGAGGGAACATGATCTCAGTAACATTGTCTTCCATGTCAAGCTGTGAGACCTGCAGACATTCAAGTAGGTTTGAAACAGAAAACTATTATGAGTCACTCTTCTCCTCTTGCCATAAGCTTGAGGGAGATTCCTTCTTGTTTGTGACCAGAGACTGCTGGGGTAATGTGAGGCTGCAAACAGCTCCCAGTGAAAAGTCAGGGAAGTGCTGAGCATAAATCTACTTCTTCATGTATCCTAGTGGTGGACTGATATGCTGGAGATACAATAACTTTTTTTCATGACTATGAAGTCATAACGGTGTAGAACTGTTTTCAAGTGGATTTCTGGAAGTAAAAAGTAAATGGCAAAGGAAACATTGTGTTCACTTTTATGACTTTTACAGAGTTATCTTATAATTTCAGTGACCTAAACATTAAAATATTTGACTTATACTTGTTTGGTGATCTCTTATGCCTGGCTTACAACGAAAAATATTATCTGTTGTGAAATACACCAGGAAACAGCTCAGGTACTGCTGCTTTGCATATATCTCCTGCAGAGCACAGTGCTGCGTCCTTTCCAGCCTTCCTGACCCAGGAATTTAGTTTCATGCCTTGCTATTAAAGGAAATAAGCAAAGAAGATTTTCAACAAAACTCAAATGTACCATAAGCTTTCTAACAAGAACACGTATGAGTGACTTTGTCTGCTACTATGGTTACAGTAGAGACATCAGTATTACTGAGAAAGGAATAAGAAGTGGGTTTTGGGTGCAAAAATTTGCTTTTCACTTATTAAGGAAAAGGTCTAACTGCAGTAGAAAACCTATTTTTAGAAGTGGTGGAGGGCTTTAGCCTATAACCCATGTATTATTGGAGGAATTTATATATAATTTGTATAGACCATTGGAATCCCTTGCCTTCAATTATGATATTTAATGAAGAGCTTTCTGTTGCCTGCTTTCCCTAACATGAATATTTATGTTAAATATTGTATTAAGTTTCCTTTAAAACAATGGAACATTCCTTTCTGCAAGGATCTGTACCTCATGGTACAATTCTGAGTCAAAGTGGATGATAAAATATTGAGTCAAAAGGAATGAATACCAAGGTAAACAGTCCTTAACTCTGTGTATTTTGCTAGGGTGTGACAAAATGGTAGATAGCAACCTGCTTTTCAAATAGGAAAGGTTATTAGGACACAAGGACTTGGCGTCAGGCTTTATCAGTATTTTCTGTGCCCAGGACAAAAACTCCCCTCAGGTTCTGATTTCAGTTTGGGGCAGTGTTTGAGGACTGAAGACAGTTTAGGAATTTGAAATGTGTGGCATGTGCTAATGGATCATTGAAATAAACCGGTTCTTCAGTGGCTCAGCAGCCTCACATTCCTCTGCAGGTAAGGTCACTGTCAACATGCTTAGTGCCCTGTATGTCAGGGTTACAAGTAGTTTACACATTGCAGGCAGCTGAAAAAAAGCTACAAAAGGCTGCAGCTCTATCCTGCACTTCTGATACAGTATTTTGTATGGTAAAGTTTAATGTTAGAGAGAGGACATTGATAAAAGGATGCAAAGAGGCAGAGGAAGACTAGACTTACGCTGTATATATTTGGGAGTGGTTTATTTCCTTTAGCAGGATCAGAAGTATACATGCACATGCACATACACACGCTGCTTAGCTCCAACAAAGGATGCATCTGCAGCAGTTTAAAGTTTCGGTGGGTCCTGGCAGTTAGTAAATCTCTCTCAGATTCTCATAGCTTTGCTACTACTGGCACCTAGTCTAGACCGCAGCTGTGCTATCACAAGATTTAGTTTCAGTAAAGTTTCTTCGGAAGGAACTAGTTTATCGTGCCATTGCATAATGAGAATACATGTTCTCCATTGAAAATTCTCATGAAAAATTCATACCTAACGTGCCCTGAGCATGTACAATAGAAAGCTAGATATTTTTAAGTCTTTTAAGCTTACAGTTTTTCATTTCTGTTTTTTTTAAATGACAAAATACTCCAATGTGCTCTCTGTATGTGTGGTCAGGTCATTATATATCAATATTCTGGCTTCAAACCTTATTTTTCTTAAATAACATATATTATTATTTGCTGACTTCCTCCAGGGGAATAAGAAGATGTAAATTATTTACCATAACTGACTTGCCCTGCAGCTCCAGCTATGAAATTTACTCACTGACCTTAAAAGCAAAAGTAAAATTGCCCTTTTTCAGTTTACGTTGTCTATATAATGAATTCCCAAACACAGTCAAAAATTCATGAAAATACACATAGATACTTACCTATGCTGTGCTATACTAATGTTTTACTAACTGCAGAAGTCTATATCGCTCCTAAAACTTTTGAAGGCCGAACAGAATCTATACCATGTGGTCTCATTTCTCGGAATCAGTATTGAGCAAATAAATTTATTCTACTCAGATTAATTTCCAGACCTTTCAGGCAAGAGGTCTTCTATGTGCTGTGCTTTTTCCAAGTAAAAATGCTTGTCCTTGTGATTCTCCCACAGTCCGCCTTTTCTGCCACATCAGAAGTACTTCAGTGTCTGTCTCAGCCTTTAAGAGCCTTCAAAGATGGACCCCTGCATCTCATATTCTTTCCACATTGCAAATTTGGAAAAGTAATCACAAATACCCCTTTGGTCTCATTCATCATATATACCCTGCAAAAACACTGCCATTGCCCCATCCTCCTTATTCCTTTGATCTGAGTAAATTTAGGAGGCTTGAAACTGTATTTTGAGAGGGCGGCCATAGTACAGTAGATACAATATCTTCACCTTTCTTGTCTTTTCTTCTTTATGTACCAAAATATGTAATGAACATGATTAATGTTTGACTTTCCTGAAAAAAAAAAGCTTTCATCTTACTTTGTTTAGGTGTAGATAGAGTTATTCTTTGGAATGTTTACCTTTCATGTAATCAGTTGTGATTATGTTTAATTAAGTAATATGAATATGTATTACATTTTTTCAGTAGCTCCCTTTAACCTCTTTATATTGCTGTGGTTTTAATTTTAAGATTCTTAGGCTAGATACTGCCTCTGTGTGTCTGTACAGCAAGTAGTGCTGAAGATACTGATTTTGATTGGTGTTTTGGGGAAGAATGGTAACAGTAATGGTAGTAACTCCAATCTTACCATTACTTCTTCGTGTTCATATGTGAGAATAATACTATACATAGTATTCCGATATAAGGAATCATCTCCTGTTTTTTTCTGACCCCAACCCTAGATATTACTGAATGTTTCTTACCATTTCTCTATATATTTGTTGATTTCTTTTCATAGTTGATAATGGTTCATCTGCTTTTTTCTGTATTTCTCTCTCCCTCTGTCAAAGTCTCACTTTTTTTCTCATCTTTTCCAGATCAAGGAACCGTACAAAAAGTTGTTGTCCTACCCACCAACTTCTCTGCAAGTGGAGAACTCATTTTAGAAGAACTGGAAGTTTTTCAGGTTTGACTTACTCCAACTTTTACTCTTCCAGTGTCTATGTTCACACAAACACTTTATTCTCAGAAACTTTGGGAAGGGCAACTGTGACTCAATAAAAGAACAAGTAAATGTGCATACTGTCAGCTTGGTACCCACCCAAGGAGGAATATCAAATGAAGGCTGTAGCTAGCTGAAGTCCTTTTTTACCCTATACAGAAGTAGCTTTTTTTAAATGTATTTGTACTAGCTAGAAGGATTTTGATAAACAGATTTTTACAAGGTCATGTTATAGTGACTACCAGAAGGCAACTTTTATCTTCAGCTTCACGTATAGAGTCTGTCACTATTTAGAGATGGAACCTAAGATTTTTGTGCTTCTCTGATTATATGATAATCTTCCTGATTCTGAGCTGCAGAATGGAAGCAAACAAGTATTGTTTTTTGCTTAGCTCCAGTTCTTCAAAGCCTCTGGAGTCAAAAAAGCTACACGCTTAACACAACATAAGCTGAGAAGAAACACAAACAACTACAGCGAAAAGTAAGGGAATAGCCTCTGTCAGTCACTCTGGCATGTAGCAGCTTGTAATAACCTAAAGAAAATGTTTGCCCTCATGTTGAAAAATGTCTTTCAAATTTTTTAATAGGCTGTTCTTTAAAACAAGTAATTTCAGGGAAAATGGTAGTATTTTATCTATAAACTTAGTTAAGGGTTTTGTCAAGGCCTTTTCTCTAATTCATTGGGAGGACACAAAAAGGAAAATGTAAGCTTTTTTATCTAGGCTGGCAGCACGAACAATTTCCTTAAAAACAGAATACACTCTGAACTACCTCTCATAAAGGCATAATTAGTCTTCCTAGGCTTTTGTTCAAGAATTCACTTTAAAAAAGATGTATATGAGTAATATTACCTGATGAGTACCCTTCACCCAAGTGTTGCTAATTCAATTTACTGAAACACAAATTAATACAGCCAGAATATAGGTGGGCTGAGAGGAATCTTCACCCTAAACCTGGTTTCTTTGCCTTTGTGCACAGACTTTTTTATCCTGAACCCTAAAACTCATGGTATCATAACCTCTACTATTGCAATCTCTGTGGGCAGCATGGCAGTATTTTGATGAGTCTCTCCAAAAGAGAGGGAATGAGATCACTGTCTGTGTGCTAGTAAATATCATGAGTAAGCAAAGCACTGATTCTTTTCCAGAGAATAAACAAGGAAAGGAGAATGTGGCATCAAATCCAATGTTGCATTTGACCTAGGGTCTCCAGACAGTTCATTAAATACTACAGCTGCTCTGAACTCCTTCAAACCTTTGCCAATTCACATGATTCGCAGCCAGATTTTCTAGTCCTGGCCTCTCTGCTGTGCTTGTAGTCCACTGCAATTAATCCTAGCCCACCATTATGGCTCTCCTTTGTGACTGAGAAAATGCTAAATCTTAAAAAAATTGCTGAATATTTTTATTACTATCAATTTTATCATTTGTTTGGATGAGAATAATGAATTGCTTCACTTGCTTAAGGCAATGAATGTGATAATTCCTTTTCCAGCTCATTAACGTTTGGTTTGGACACAGACAATAATAGACTGCAGTGATGACACACAGTAGTATACAGTACTGTCTCTGGGAAAGAAACATTCAATAACACACATGCCATTTTTAATATTCTAGTTGTTGATAATCTGAAAGTATATGTTGGATGGTAACCAAACTGTATGCACTGTAGATAATGTATAGAAGAAATATGATGTAGTATTATTCAGATCATATGGTAAATATGCATGAGCTATTGTACAATTTTTTCCATATGATCATTGTCAGAGAACAAACACTGTTTCTTATTACAAAGTGGGAGTAATGGCTTCAAAATGATAGCTCCTGTATTGCTGAGGTAAGACAGATGCAGATTAATTAAAAGTGCACAAAAACTTGTTGATGCACATGAGTAATAATAATGTGGTTGAGTTTACCCAATACACTTTATGAGACATTAATTGTACATATTTGTTTAGTTCTGACAATGGCAAAAAATTAATAGGTGTGAGTGATGCCTTTCCAATATATGAAAAGTTATAGTTTTCTTAGATATGACTTAGATTTTGTTGAATTTTAAATTCTAATGTTGTGGCAGTATTAACAAGAGAGTCCTTGTAAATGCAGCTTGAAATTTTGCCTTTCAGAGTAATTCTCCTATAACAACAATGAAGATTTCATCTAAAAAGGTAAAGAAAAATTGAATGCTTACTTAGTGCTTATTAATTGAGAAGTTAATTGACTTAAAGATGTTAAAATAGCAACTTCTGTGCAGCACACTGAATATAGGCAGGAGATTTTCCATAATGAATATGGAAAAACTTGACTGAAGTTTGCATTAGCTGTTTATATGCTCCAGTGCCACTAAGATAAAACAGTATCTATTAATTATGTATCTTTCCCAATTCACTGAAATTGACAAATATTTTGTTTTATTTGACAATTAAGGAAAAAAAGTACCAAAAAAGGAAATTTTTCCTCCTTTTTTTTTTTCTCTAAGTCCTAAATAGAAATTTTTCCTTGGAAGTCTGATCAATGCAATTAGGCAGTATTGAGGCTGTTGGGTTTGTGGTGCAATTGTGCATGTTTGTTTATTAGTAACAAACAATGGCAATAAGAAAGATGAAAAGAGCTTAGAGGATTTCTGCTGAAGCATTAAACACCTCAACTAAAAACATGTATTCCATGATTTTGCAAGCAGCATGGTGCTCAATATTTTACAAAACTATTAATAAACTTTATTCACTAAATTGAATTCAGTGTAAATTTTTTTAATTTTATGACAAAAAGATGGGGGAGTTTCAAGGCTTTTCTTCAGTATTTATTTCCATTTTTAGAACTGACCAACTGGTTAATTGTTTCTGACTAAAACAATCACTTTGGCCCAGATTTTGGTGATGAACTATTCACTTTGAACTTCTTTTGTGAAAGCTCTCATTTATTATGAAAGTTCTTCTGGCTTATTTTTCCAGGTATATAATGCTATCAGAACTTGGCCCTGAACCTCAATATAATTTCTAGGTTTTATGTCTTGAAAATCTATGCACTGGAGAATCCAACTAGGAACCCTGCATAATATTTATTAAAGTGACTATATGCAGAGAAAATACTTAGTCCAAAGGCTTGAGCCATAATCCTTATTGAATAAGAACCAACTTCTCAAATCTGAGCAATATTAACTCAGATTGTCTGCTCCAGAACAGAAAAATGACACTCAATATCCCAAAACCATTAACATTCTCCAGTGTCTCTAAGTCTTTTTTAACAGGAAGGTGGAAATATTATAGACCTGTTCACCTGGGAGATTTGTTTATCTTGGCTTTATCTATATTTGTGGCTTCCCTCTTGGTCTTGCGTTAATTTCAAAATTGAAAGGTTTTTAGATGTGTTAGACGAGTCTTGGGTGAAGCTTCTCCACATCTAAAATAAATCTATCCATTTCCTCCTACAGCAACAATTGTACGTGAGCTCAGATGAAGGGGTCACCCAGGTATCTTTGCATCGCTGCCACATCTATGGGACCGCCTGTGCTGACTGCTGCCTAGCCCGAGATCCATACTGCGCCTGGGATGGCAACTCTTGCTCCAGGTTTTATCCCACAGGGAAAAGGTGGGCAGTATTAAGCATCCCAGTGAAGTCTGCAAGGAAATAAGGCTTTTGTTCTGCTGTATAGCCTGGGGTGTTGTAATGTGATGAAGAAGGGGGATGTCATTCCTTTCCGGAGCATGTACAAACAATAGCTCCATAGGTATTATGCTTTCCATTGTTCATCACCTAGGAGTGTATGCTGCAAGACTGTATGATAAAGAGCTTGGTTTTTCATATTGAAAATAATAGACTGAGAAAAAGAGAAAAAAAACCCCAACGTTTCTAATAATAAATAGTAATCCTCCTGTCTCATGCACACAAAATCAGTGAAACATTTGTTCCCTTTGTTTAAATTCAGTTGCTCATTATGAATATAATTATGACAGCCCTAAATACAGCAAAATATCTCTCAGGCTGTCTGTCTGAGGAGTAAAGTCATTTATTTTTTTGTTCCTCATTTGCTCCTAAGTGAGAAGAATTATTTCCAGGGAAATTTTAGGCAAATGTGATTTCCATGTAATGCCTGCAGATTTGGGGTTTTTGACATGAGATTTATTAAAGCAGACAGGGAAAGCAATTTCTCTTTAATTTACAACAGAGCTAATAGTCCCTCTCATAATTCTTATGCAAAACAGGAGTCTCTTTCCTCCACCCAAGGGAAATATTTAATACAGCAGGAGGCTGTAGAGCTCTTGCATTACCAAGATTCCACTTCATATACAAACAAAGCTACAGAATTCACAATGAGGTATTATTACTGCAGAAGAGACAAACCTTTCAGATGTGTGCCACAGCTTTACCTGCTATGTGCCACTGTGCTCACTGCCTGCACCTGAGCTGTAGATACAGAAGACCAGATGCAGTTCATGGACTTTAATCCTTTACCTACATTGAGGGAGACAGTAGACAGAAACAGACAAAGCTTGGCTCTGCTCCAGTGACCCAACCAGTTGATGACAATGTCATCTGCTGGGATTAAAGACACTTATTTTTGTTATTGCAAAGGTATCTTGACTCACTCCTTATTTGAGATTAAAAGGTAAAGCCCCACCTGGCCACGTAGCAACTGGTTAAGTACCTGGGCTTTTTGATGCTTTCCCTCAGCATATTCAGCCTCCAGTCTGCAAACTGATTGTTTTCTTCCATGGAACAAAGGTCAGAAGATGAGAAGAGGAAAGAAAAGAAAAATCCCCATGTCTCAGGCCACCTAACTCCTATGCTAACATAGCTGCCGAAGACATAAGGAGCAGTCAGATATACCCAGTCTGTGCACTTTCCAGTGGATTCTTTGCCATCCCCATTATATACACGCAGGGTTATTTCCAATGGGGCTTGCTTTCATGCTGACATTTTGCTTGCAATTTACTTTTTATATCAAACCAAAATAAACACCTAAAACTGTAAGGAAAAATACCTGGTTTTCATGTGTGAAGGAAATGAGTTGTCCCTTTATCAAACAACAGAGATTATGAAGGAGAAAACACTGGTAATTAGAGCCAAATCCCATAGTCTAGACAGTAGTATCTGATGGACACATCTGCTTATTTGCTTCCTTTGACACTTCTGTCTCCCATGGATTACCATGGTTCCTCATCCAACATTGATTTACCCCAAACACCTGACAGTATTATCTTTATTTTCTAGCCACCACCTTCTCAACCCTTTTTTTTTTTTATAAATATCAAACTGTAGACTTACATTCTCAGAAGTGCTTAATGCAAATGGCTTGCCGTTTCAGACAGTGTGGAGCAGCTCATGGTAGCACAGGAATCCTGAAATTAACTCAGAAATTCTTCATTGTCTCCTTTGACACACATAAATAGTTCACAAGGGTTAAGATCCCAAGGCATAAGATTAAATGTTTTTGATGGTAAGCATCAAAAATATACATGGAATGTCAGAAATTGTTCCTTTGAAACATCACCTTTCAAATGTTCCCTTTTAAAACAACACAGTGAAGGATCAGGTGACATAGGATGATAAACACTGTCTCTGGGTGTTTGTGCAGTACTTGGTATAATGTGGCCATAGAGACATCACCCTTTGCTCAGCAGTACTGGAGCTCCAGGGGCTTTTTGTGGTTTCTGATCTCACAAGTCATTAGTGCATAGTTCAGAATACAGCTATTATGTATCTCAGCAGCTTCCACTTGCAGCAATCTATCACAATTGTATTTTTTTTGTTGAACTTGATATATATTGAACTCACTTACAGAATATTCATCAAACAAAATAATATATCTTAAGAATAAAGAATTTGGGTAACAGATTTTTATGCACCGAACTCTATGAGCTATGGCCTCCTAGCTAAGAAGGGCTGAAATGTCAGTATTCCCAGTCCCAGTAAGAATCCTTGCTAGTTTTCTACAGAATCATGATTTTGCATCTGTCACCCAAATAAAACAACAAAGTCTCATTTTAAAGTGTTCTGAGACTTGGTGAGTTAGAGTATCTTTTGGAAATAGTCACATACCTTCAAGTAAGGGACAGAACTGAATCTTAGCTCTCCATCATTCTGGATGAATGCTTAACTCATTCTGCTACCAAGGTGGCTACAGGCATCAAAAGTAAGGTGCCTGCCAAAATCAAGGCGGGAACATGTCCTATATTGTAATTTTATGTTGGTGTATTAGATATGAGCACTGTGACTCTTACAGATCTCATTCTTAGGGGATTACCTTTATGAAGAGTTTCAGCTGGGGGTTCTGTCTTTGGATGTTAGGTCTTGTAACAGTGAATGCATGTTTATTTCATGCATCTCCTCTAACCCTCCCATCTCTACCTCCATTGCAAAACTACTTTACCTACCAAAAGTATGATCACTGTATAAACTTTAGCAAACTGATTATTCACTGAAACAGTATCTTCACTTTAGCAAGCCTTCCAAGGGTAAAGTGCACTCACAGGAGGGCCTGAATTGTCCCTAACAGCTGATCTAGTGAAAAAAATCAAACAAACCCACAAATAAAGTGTTTATTTGCAGTGTAGCTGTCTTGGAATAACATTTTGTTTTAACGAAATATTTCAGGAGGAGTCGTAGGCAAGATGTGAGACATGGAAACCCTCTGACTCAGTGCCGAGGTTTCAACCTGAAAGGTACTATAATTTAGAGATCCTCGTGCTATATAAAGAGTGCATGGCTTTCCTTTGTGTGATTCATCATAACTCGCATTATCTGTGTGGTTTGCTGGTAAAGTGGAATTATTTTCCAAGCCCAAATTTTGTTTTGATGTAACATCTTTCCTTGCAATTACTTGAAACTTGTATGTATAAGATAAAATGATGAACTATGGAATACAGAGTTCAGCATACATGAAATGAGAAGCTGACAGTGTTGATTAGAGACAGATACAATAACTTGAGGGCTATTCTGCTTCTATATCCATTCAGTCTTTATTAATTCGTCCTCATGCATTTAAGTCTTGGCTCTCAAAATTATTCTGCATTTTTGAGGCAATATTCTATTTTGGAGCACGTTTCAGCTCAACCTGTCTTTTGAGTTATGATTATTTCTTTCTCCTTTTACATGGGAAAATAAGCCATTCCAAATCTCTTTATGAAGTCCCTTATTTCCAGCTGTGCAACTGTTTAGTCAGCCTGGCATGGTGCAGGTAGATGGGGGAGCCAATGCTTTGCCCTCCCAGATACCACATTCTTCAGCTGGATAGACACAAGTCAAATATTGCCAGGGTCATAGTAAGAGTAGGCACAACTTAAGTCTCTCAACCCCATGCTTTTCTGAACTAGGCTGTGGCAAGGTATGCCATCAAACCAAGGGCATATGTTGGAGAATTTTTCTCCTTTCACCTCTATTTCTGAGCCTGCATTTTGAAGTGCAATCTCATCTGTACTATCTGGAGACTAATGAATAGGCCTGATTGTAAATTTTTGATTGATTTTTTTTTTTTAGTAAAAGAACAATGCTTTTAAGAATTACATGTGAGATGTTCATTTAATAATAATTGCACTTAAATAGTCTCTGCTGGGTCTCAGAAGAATCTGCTGGATCAAAACAGACCACAAGAGTCAGTTGGCTGTAAATCCCTCAGACCAAATGTGGCTAATCCTGCTCTAGCTACTCAGTGCCAGTGGATCTTTCTCCATGACTCAGTATTAGGTCATTTAATGAAGCTGAAAAGCTTGAACAAGTAATTACAAAAGATGACCCCACCGTTACAGCATGCACCTGAGCTCTGAGAGGTCAATACTAAAGCTTAGGCTCTGAATCATGAAGTAACTTGAGCTGCGTGTCCTACCTTGCAGGCATGTGCTGTGACCACTCACCCATTGTCTGTCCCAAGGGTGGGTGTCTCCTCTTTCGATCTGGAAAATGTGAGAATGCCAACTGTCTGCTTTCTGGGCTGAGGGGAAACAAATGTTTAAACCTTGACAGTCTTGTGAAACAGGTTTCTTGTTTTCCAACCTTTTTTTTTTTTTTTTTTTTTAATGGGGATGTATTTATAGGTTTGTGTGTTTTAGCAACTTTAGAAAGGATGTTTTTGTGACAACAGTGGGATATAGAATAGGTAGATAGCAGTTGTTTCCCCAGTGGAAAAAAAGATTAAAAGAAACAGCAACTTAGACTCATTCAAAATATAATTAAAGCCATATATAGCAAAACTACTATGTTTTGGGAAAAAATGAAATCTACCTAAAGGGCAAAAGAGCAGAGAGTCAGGCAATAGCAAGAAATCTTCCAGGTTCATAGGGAACCATAATCTTGAAACAAAGTCTTTAAACATGGTAGTTTGCATGCCTTAGACCTCTCAGTATGTATAAACTCAACATTTTTTTGTCATATTGAAATTTTTTAATAGATCACCAAGAACCAAAGGGCTTGTATGATTGTTTTTCAAATATTCTCCTTAATATTGTCATTCTTATATTAGCCCTTATGGCCATTTGAGAAATGCATTTGTATTCTCTCAAATGGAGTAGGTCAATTAAACAGACAAAAATGCCTTTCTTTGGTATGCCTAGTTCCAGCATACATAAAAATAATAATGTGTTACAGGTCAGATCCTCAGTGTTCCACAGTTACAGATAGGTCAGCCCGCAGATAAGCTCTGTGCTACCTTATGGTCTTTGAATGCAAAATATTTTCATATAATTCTCCTAAAAGTTACAACTGATTTTGCTACAACCTCATAAATGTGCTAGAAACTTTAAAGGACTAGAACCAAGCAAAGTTTCCTTTCTGTAGTAGAATAGATTTCAATTTCAAATCAGTTGATAAAAGGAGCTGAAAAGAATGGGAGGTAAAGTGTAGTCTGAGGAAAACCAGTCTTAGGACTGTGCAAAAACATATTTTAGAGGTGTAGACCCCTAGGTATCTGCATTTCTCATATTATTTGGTATCCATTGCTTCTCTGTAAAAATAAAATGTAAATCATATATCATGCAAGCTTTTAAATCTGAAAATACATTGTTTCCAGGAAAAATATTATCATTTGGACCAAGCAATAAGCATCCAAATTTAACTATAGGTAACTGCCAATTGTTCATCTATCAAGACTATAAAGGAGCACAAGCCTAAGCAATGGCATATGCTCAGCTCTTGCTCGGGTGTTTCTGGAGTGCTATACATCTATATCTGCTCTCTGTTGCTGGCCTGTCTACATATTCATTGCACTTCAGATTGAGAGCCAAGTCCCTTCCTTGCTTTGCAAGAGAAGTGGAGGAGTGGGAGCCAAGTCTGCCCTCTCTCGCCTTCCTGGCATACTGCAGCTGGAAGAGACGGAGCCTTCTCTAGAGCATGCTACTCTATTCTGAGTCATACAACCATGTTCTCCCTTGTAAACGGTGAAGTGTGAAGAAATATATTACATTTTTCATTCTTCTTTGGATAGTTCTGGACAGGCGTTCTTGTAGCAGTAGAGAATGAGACCATTTCAGGGAACAATCCTGTCAGCAGAATTTGCCAGATCACAGTTATCCTACTTTCTCAGAACAGACCATGTCAGGTTGAAAACAGTGGTATTTGGAACTGGATGCGCTTCTTCACATTTCATTTCATTTCGTTTCGTTTCACTTCATTTCATTGCATTTCATTTCTTTGAAAATTTTGTGCCCTAAATTACTTACTAATGACCAATATCAGTATCAGATATACTTCATTTTACCTGTATTGGAAACGTTTAACCTGTATTGCAGTTACTTGCTTTCTGTATCAAATCACCAATCACAGTAATCCCATTCACAGTAGCCTGACTTGTTTTTCCTTTTCTTTCTAGCATACAGAAATGCTGCAGAAATAGTTCAGTATGGAATAAAAAACAACACCACCTTTCTCGAATGCACACCCAAATCTCCTCAAGCTTCTATTAAATGGCTGCTACAGAAAGACAATGACAGGAGGAAAGAGGTGAGTAATGACAGCAGTAGCTCTGGAAGGCACCTCAGTCAGCATCTCATCAACTCATCAAGCGTTTGCGTTTTCATCAGACAGTCCAGCGACAGTGAAGCTGGAGAACTTGTGTGGTTGCAGGACAGCGACCAGCACTTTATACAAACAAATAAGGGCAGACTTCAGTACAGCTGGGACTTCACTCTTTAGCCCTGGTGATTTCCATCAGATCAGAACAGCTATCAGAAAATCCCTGTCAGCCCCTAAAGTCAGGGAAGTAGTTAATGAATTTTTCCTTCACATCTTACTAATTGCAAACTGAACATTTGCAGCACTCAGGATGTTTTACTGATCTGAGGAAATAGGCATAATAGCAATAATCAGTATATAGTTCAGGAAGAAGTCAACATGCAATGGCCCTTCCGTGCTATTGAAGAGATAAAAGGCAAAAGTGAGAGAAATGTGAAAGGTTTCTTTAGCAAGAAACTAGTCCAGGCTAAGAACACGTATTGACAAAAGCATTTCTCCACCATGGTGAAATCACATTTTCCATTACTGCACTCTCTAAGGCTCTCAATTTCAACACTGTATGGTTGTTTATGGGGAATGTGCCTTCCTTAAGTAATATAAAAGGGAAAAAAATCCATTTCAAATCCAAGGTAGTTACTCAATGAATGAAAAAAGGAACATTTTTTGAACTGAACTATTAAGTAATACGGTGTATGTTGATAGATTATAAATACTGAAAAACATTATTCTCATATCAGGCCATTTTCCAGAATCATAGAGGTCTTAGAAGCCTTTCACTAAGTCTTTCATGCTGTTTTTTACTCTTCAAAGATTAAAGATTCAAGATGTATCCTGGCAATCTTGGTACAATTCTTTAACCCTTTGCTTCAGCAGAATGTCTCCCTTTTTTCTTCTTATGTTCAATAACTGTGTTAGAATCAATGCAGTTTTAAATAACAGCAGGCAAACTATAGTAGTCAAAGGGTTGATTACATTTTCAGCTCCAGATTTCTGGAAATATGTAGTCTCCAGATTTGCATCTTTGTCATCATCCTGATCAAATCTATTGTAACATAATGAATAAAAATCACAGAATCACAGAATGACGAAAAAAATATTGAAGTCATTTTCTTCAGTGACACTTACCTACCCCAAGGTGAGTTCTCTCCTGACTAGCAATAACAGTGGTCTCTGGGAGATGTGATAGAGCAAAATATAGTACCTTTAAGAAACCCTTTAAGAGAGAAAGAGGTGTTTGAAGTGAGTCTTACCAAGAGGTCCAATACTGTGTTGTCCCATAACATTCCCTAAAAATTTCTTTCTGCCTTGTTGCCCCTTAGGTCAAGCTGAATGAGAGGATCATAGCTACTGAACAAGGACTCCTCATTCGCTCTGTCCAAGACAGCGACCGGGGGCTTTACCACTGCATCGCAACAGAGAACAACTTCAAGCAAACCTTAGCAAAGATCAATTTCAAAGTGTTGAATTCAGAGATGGTGGCCTTCATGACTGACAAGTGGTCCCCTTGGACCTGGGCCAGCTCAGTGCGAGCGCTGCAGTTCCACCCAAAGGACTTTGTGGGAGCTTTCAGCCACTCAGAAATGCAGATGATTAACCAGTACTGCAAAGACAGTAGACAGCAAGGTCAGCAGAGGGAAGAATCCCAGAAGATAAGAGGGGACTACAGTAAACTAAAGGCACTTATCAATAGCAGGAAAAGTAGAAATAGAAGGAATCAATTACCTGGATCTTAATTTTATTTTGTAGTAATAGATATCTTTGTCCTCACTGTAAGGGGCCTATTGAGAACGAATTTGAGCAAATCTGATAAAAAATTTAAATGAAAATGCAACAAGGCTCAGAAAAGATCCTTCTCCCAATAAAATGCAGTGTAACTTGTATAAATAAAATAATTCAGAGCATTTTTTTTCCTAGATGCTTACTGACACTAGGTTGGGCTCTGTCCTAGAAGCAGAACTGGGTATTCATCTTAAACCAGCTTCACCTTCAACATCTCAGTATTTAATTACAGCTGAATAGAAATTTTTACAAAATCAATGCATTATCTTGCAACTCTGGAACTGTACTAGTGAGACTGGTTGTGAAAGAATCTGGGTTAAGAGGCATGCTCAAAGTAGGATGGTACTAAGATTTCCTTGCACTGCATTTGAGAAAATGAGTTTCTTCTTGTTTACTGTTCAATACTGGGTTTACAGCTTTCACTCACTGTTGAAATCATGTGAATGCATGCTGGCTGATAGGAAGCAAGTAAAGTATAGTAGAAATGTTTCATTAATTCAGAGGTCGCATGAAGGAATGAGTAGAAGAAAAACAAAATTATACTTTATCAGAGGAAACTGATTATTGTACACAGTATGAGTTGTAATAAATTAATGAGTTCTGGAATGTAACTTAAAATATCTCTGCTCATATTGATTTTTATTAAAATAGGGTATCTTATAACACTACATAGCTTTACAAGTGGAACAAAGCTAACATGAGAATGTTCATTATACATGCAGTTTTGAAAAACACCTAAGTGACTTAGGTATTTTAGCTAGTTTTCAAAGAATTACACTCCAGCTTTTTCAAAGGATAGAATGTGTGTATACCATATCAGGTTTGCTGAGAAATTAAAAATATAGATTATCTTTAATCTGTTCCATTATTAAATTGGAGCTGATCTGCAATGTGGAAACAAGTCACAAGTGTCTTTGAAAATTTTAGTACATTATTTTTTCAACTGTTTTCTCAAAGTTGCAAATATTTTAACTAGTAATTTTAAATTAAACCATTTCCATTTTCCAGTCTTTGTACCCTTTTCCTTTCCAATGTTATTTTCACAGTTTCCTCTTATTTTTAGTTTTCTGTGGAAAATAAGATCAGGAAAAGGAAAGAAGAAAAAAAAAAGGACGAGGAAAAAAAAAAGCCTGAAAAATGGGTTTGGGTCAAAAACCAAAAAGTATAATTTGAGAGGCATGCTTAAACAGAATTATTTTTGTTCAAGAAGCAGTTGTCATGTCTAATGAAGTATGTTTAGTTGAAAATTGGTAAATGTGCATCAAGCCATTCTGGGATTTTTTTATTGTGTTTTTTTTTTTTTTTTTTACCAACAGTAATACCAAAAAATAGG
>JAVSBS010020503.1:0-18716 GCA_033124195.1 Coracias cyanogaster | reverse complement strand
GTGGAGTCACCATCCCTGGAGGTGTTTAAAGAACAAATAGATGCGGTGCTTGAGGATATGGTGTAGTGGTTAGAGAGTTGCTAGGAGAAAGGTTGGACTTGATGACCCTGGAGGTCCTTTCCAACCATAACGATTCTGTGATTCTGAACTTCTCCTGATGCTGCTTTGTCCTATTTCCTCATGTCCTAATGTGAGTGATGACCTGCAACTAAAGGCTAACTAAATATTAAGCATTAATTTCAAAAGGGAGATAAACCATGGAGTTTGAAAGTTTACTATCAAGAAGATTGACGTAGGTGTGATAGTACATACACTCCAGTTTGTAAGCCAGGATTAAAATGTATCAGTGTATATAAATTTCTGAAAGAAGGGCGCAAAGATGACAGAACCAGGGTTTCTTCAGTGGTGCCCAGTGACCGGACCAGAGGCAATGGTCACAAACCGAAACACAGGAGATTCCCTCTGAACATCAGGAAACAAGTTTTTACTGTGAGGGTAACTGAGCACTGGCACGCATTGCCCTGGGAGTTGTGGAGTCACCATCCTTGTGGAGATGCTCAAAATCATTCTGGATGCAGTCCTCACCAACTGGCTTTAGGCAAACCTTCTTGAGCACAGGGATTAGACTCAGTGACCTCCAGAGATCCCATCCAACCTCAACCATTCTGTGAAAACACAGCTCCATAGGGCTAAATAATTATTGGGGTGAATAACTGTATTTAGAACAAGTTACAGGAGTAAATAGATTATTTGCAAAGAGACCTTACGTGTTGGTCAAGCGTAGAGAGAATGTCAAAGGTAAGTTAGACTTTGCAGATTGAAACATCAAAAGAGTCTTCAGCTTCAGCTTTTAGGTTCTCTTACTGGTAGGTTCATGTGTGGTAGCAGATGACTAGACTTTATTGATTCAAGTTAATTCTAATCTTGTGGTCTTAAAAACCTACCACTAATGCACTTGAAGACTTACTACTACGAGGTGAACGATCAGATTTTCCATTTTTGTAATAAGTTATGAGTTCTTCCTATGTCTTCAGGGGACACAATTATTTTTTTTCAGTGGCATGGTTTTCTATCACTTACACAGTTTTGTGAAAGCCAATAAGTGTTCTAGTTGGCCAGAAAGTAATGCTAAAGTTGTATAAGCCATCTGGGTAGACAACTCCTATTTGTAAAACATCCAGCCCAATATGATTTTGGTACTAAGATCTCTGTATGCAGCCCTAATATACATGTTTGTTTACAATTCATATTGATTAGGGATGGATGCAGTGTTATTTAGCACGTCTGACATTGCAGTGCAATACCTGTGCTTTCTTTTAGGTCTTAAAATTCAGTCCTTCCTCCTAGCAATTTTTGTTTGATCTTTAGTAATGTTGTATTTAATCATTCGCAATAGGATGTAAGGCATTTAATTTTGTATTTTTTAACATTATGTACAAAGGAATGGAAGAGAGTCTCGTTTACGTATACAAATTCTGTGTTGTTGCTAAAGCAATTTTATATTGGTTATCCATCTTTTAAATTTTAAAAATGTTGTTTTTCTTCTGTGGTAGCATGCTAATATTTGTAATGTTTAGGTTTTTCTGTTTATTTCGTGGTCTTTGGTTAGTTGGGTTTTTTGGAAGAATTAAAACTTTCATGGTAAGGCTCAATAAGGCATTTTTTGGCAAATAAACGATATACCAAAATAATACCAAGTGTTGTTTCCCCCTAAGGGGCAATGCAGTGATTAAACTTGATTTGTACCTAACGTCTGTCTGTTGTAATTATCTTCTGCTCTGTCATGTTCTTCTTACTTTCCCCATGGCTTCTATGCCCCTATTGCATGTTTTCTTCATTTGTGTATAAATAAATACTACAGATGTTAGCCTTCCAAAATACGTAATGCAAAATAGCTGAGGTTTTTATAACTATTTGTTACGCTGTTTGGAAGTTAGAGTTAATGGAAAATAGTAGTTCCTGTCTTCTTCCCCCCATTCCTTTCCAACTGTTGGAGGAAGGAAACAAAGCATTATTGTTTCATTTAATCTTAAAATAGCTTCACTGCTAAAAGAGGGCTACATGAAAATTATGGCCATAGACTAGTGATACTGTCAAATTTTGATGCCTAGTCTGGCTGGCAGTTCTTCTCTTGTTTTAGAGTACCAGTCTAAGAACTTTGTCAGTGTTTCTGGTGATTCTGATAAAAGAAGTGGAAGTGTAGAGTGCAGAGTGAAAAGCCTCCTTTTCCAAATAATTATTCATGCAGCGTACAACAGCAAGATACCAATCTCCTTTGTGTGCTGATCCAGTTCTGCCATATTCCATTTGGGTATTTTGTTTCAGTTATCATCCAGAAAATTGTTCAAAAAATTTCATTTTAAAACCAGAAGTCTTCCTCTAATTATCAGTTTTTCTTCATTGTCTGAACTATTTATCTTCGAGCTTTTGTCTTATGTTGGCTTGTCTTCTTTGAGTGGGATCTTTGGTTATTTTTGTTATTTATAGTGGTTTCTGTCCCTCTTCCACTTATCCTTGGGACTGTCTCTTCTTGTCCACCTTTGTGGATATGCTCTCCTGATGTAGTAGACTTTGTGTACTTTCTCCCATTTAAATTAACTCAATAACAGGAGCTGATAGTTGTACATACTATTCCAAGTAAGTTCTTACCCGTACCTTAATCTGTGGTAGATGTTGAGATTTTGGTTTTGTGAGTTCTTTTATTTATATATTAAAGTACCTTGTGTAGAACTAATGTTGCATAGCACTAGTGTGTAGTCTTGTGATGACTTTCTACACCTGGACATAGGCATAGGACCCTCTTCAACCCCGTGTTTTTTTCCCCTGATGTTTTCTTTTGGACTTGTAGCTTACATTTTTGTTAGGGAGTTCAGTCTTTATACTTACAAATGTTTCTGTTTCTCTAATCTTTGAGTGTTTTACTGAATGACAATTGGATCCATCGCAGCATCCATCCATCTGACTTGGAATCTAACGCTTACATAGTCAATGATTTTCAGTGCAAGAAAAGTGCAAATTGTTTTATCACAGACTGATCGAACAAATTGTTCAGGGTAACATGATAATCTTAAGTTACATTTATCCCTGTATTAAAGATTTTTTTACTTTAGCATGCAGGTATTTTCTGAACTCTTCAAATATTACTGATATCAAATCAGTGCAGCTGTAATGGCAGTATTACTTTTTTGCTCTGCACTGTTAGTGACAGTGCTGCCTTTATGTTCCACACTTTAATTTTTAAATACTTTGTAAAAAGCTTTGCATACCAGGCTGCTTCTGAATTCTGAGATGGTGTCTGTGCAGTTGCTTTGATTTGAAAATGTGAAGTTCCTAAATGTAGACACAGTAACTTGTGATTGAATATACCTGTTAACAGTTGCCACAGGAAAACAAGTTTTAGCTGTTAGTTCTTTCAAAATGGATATTCAGCTGGCTGCTTAGAGTATTTCAGTATCTTCTGATACCCAATAATTACAATGCGGTAGTACTTTTTTTCCTTGGTTTTAGCTGTTGGAGTGCGTTTTTGTTTACAACAGCCATCTCTGTTTGGCTTCAATTCTCTTTTTATTTCTGTGTTTCCCAGCCTTTGTGGTACAACTGTCCTGTCTTGAGGGATCGGATTTCTACTTACAACTTCTACAAAGTAGTTGTTGGAATTCACTTAGTAATATGAAAACTTTCCTTGCACCACTACTGAGGGACAAACAGCTTTAAAACTCAGTTTTGTTCCTTTGTCAGGGACTTTGCCTGTGACCACTGTGTTGGAATCATATGTATATCCAAATCATTTCTGCTTTCAATTTGTGCCTTTCAAAACAGACTTTATTTACACACTGCTTGTGTCAATTTAATAGAAACATTCATTGTCTCAATGTTGGCAAAATCCTATCCTGTGGGATTACATACTTATGTGATGTTGTTTTTGAAACTTAAGTTCTGTCGTGTATATAGGCTGAAGAGTAACCTATATCCTGATTAAGTGTGACACAGAGGGTAGTTTTGGTCATCCACCACCAGCCCGTGCATGTGGCTTAAGTCTTGACAGAAGAGGGTTTTTTTTATTCCAAGTTTCCTACTGAGAGCAGTATTCCCAGATGCAGTAATAGTTAATGAGGAGGCTCATATGGACAAGTTTCACTGCTTCTCCTCGGTACTGTATAGCTCAAACAGAATGTTGTGAATGTTTCTTATCTTTCTAGAAACCACCTGCATGAATTAAGTTTGTGTGTGATAATTTCATTTAGTGGAAAGGAAGCGACTAATCCATGTGCTGTTGGTTTGCGCTCTGTGAAACGCCAAAAGATGTCCAGAAAGTTTATCCTTATGGTCTCAACTGATAACTGAGTTCACTGAGTCAGACTCTCCATTTTTCTGGAGGTGTAAACAGGATTGCAAGTGTGTCCTTTGACAAAGGATTTTGCCTACCAGTACCTCAGATTTCTCAGCAGCACCATCTCAAAGGCTTACCCTAAAGAAACCAGGTGAATATATCAAGGTGAGGTAATGTGTGAAACGAGTCTTCATTCACCAGTGGGGAACTTACTACAGGTTTTTGTGATCTTTACAATCTTTCATAACTCTCCCTGAGTGTTTCTTGTAATAATTAAATCGCAATGCTTTGTTCTCAAATCTTGTCAGTATTATTTCAAAGTGCGCCCTGACACACAACACTTGCATTTCGGTTTAGTAGAAATTAGAGTCATCTGTATGAGCAACTGCGTTCACCTTTTTGTTTTATTACAGTCATAAGCAAGAAGGATGTGAGGAGTCTGAGTTCTTGAGTTAGGTCAATGTATGCACTTTTTAGTCGTGCTTAGACAATGCCCTTATTGTAGACTCCAGGTACTTTTAAATTTTTCACTGCATTATTTCTTAAACTCTATTCAGATTATCCTGAAATAGTCTGTGAAGGCATGGGCATAATCAATAAAGACACTTTTTGTAAGCTTTGTTATTAAAATCAAGAGTCCACAGAGAATGTTTCATGTGGCTTTTCAGAAGCTTTAGGCAAGTTTTCTTAGGCAAAGAATTATGCTATAGTACTGTTGTGCTCAAGAGTGCTCTCTTTCCTAAATTGATATTGGTATTCTAGAGAATAGGAAAACTAGCTGTTTTGGTTGTGGTTTGTGTGTTTTTTTTTTTTTCTAGAGAGCTTTGTCAGATTTGTGATACACCGAGTTCAGTTTACTTCATCTTGGATTTATTCTGGGACATGATTGAGCCATTAACACTCACCTGAACATCCTTTACATAGACTATATCATGTAAGGATTTCAAGATTTTTGAAGCTGAAGTGACTGAGGTTTGTGGGGTTTTTGTTTGGTTTTTTGGGTTTTGTTTGTTTGTTTTCAGTGGAGACTATCAAGAAAACTTAAGAAGTGTTGGCAGCCTCTTTACTGTAGCTACAGTTCATAATGTTTGGTAGTGACCTTTAGTGTGTGAGAAGGTTTCATCCTTTGAAGGTTAAGGTGAAAAGGTCATTGTCAAAAATGTAATGGCTTTTTCTCAAACTTACTGAAACTTACCTCTGTTCTCCTTACCTGCCTTTTTCCCTGCTTCTCCTACTCCCTGGAAAAGTGTTACCTTTACACAAATTTCTCTACGTCCAAGCTGTACATCCAACATTACATTTCTGATTTTGTGAGTATAATAACATCCTGCCTGTTTCCAGCCCTTTCTATGCATTCTTTTTCCATTCCTTTCAGGAATTCTGATTTTGTAGAGCAAAATAAATTACAACAGGCCTGGAATTGTTTATTAAGTGTATTAGGTGAAAAGTACTGTGCTCCTGTCCAACCAAATTTAAGTTCCCGCCAACTTGAATGCTTTATTGTGCTTTTTTTGCAATATTACCATTTTTATTTCGCTCAATTTGGATTCAGTGTTAAACACTCGGAGGACTGGTCATAATCTGCTTGTTGTGCACTTGCCTTTTTTAGACTTCTATGTAGTATGTTTGCATAATATGACCACCTAACAAGCAATGAAGTGGAATATTTTCCCTAGTATGTGGCTGACAAATATATTGTAGGTGTCTATTTTACTTAAATCCTATTTTGTCAGCCTACACTCTTCTCCAATTTGTGAAACAATTATTATACTTTGAAAAATTTTATTTCTTCCGTCAGTTACATTTTTGCCTTTTTTTTTCTCTGTCAGAATCTTTTATTATAGTCTTCCAGTTTTTTATCTCTTTGCCATTTCCTTTCCAGCAGCCATGCACAAAACAAGAACTTGTAATTGTAATGCCCACAGTCCACTTAGTCTTTGGTAGAAGTATGAAAGCTGAGATCTCACAACAACAGGGAAATTTCATCTTTCCTTAGGTTGTTAATTGGTTCAGTGGTGAATTTTTTTAATATTGTTGCTCATATTTTTTTAACCTGGGTTTATTCAGTGAAATACTGTTTCAGAAACAGCAAAAAAAGGCAATTTTTATTGTTGTCGTCTTTGCTTTTTAATCACATCTGAAAAAATGCTGTAATTTACAAGTTGGTCACTCATCTTGTGGAAGCTGCAAGTGTCTGCAACACCAATGGAGAGAACTGTATGCCGAGAAGTTGGTACTGAATGCTGTCTACTTGCTTAATCTTTGGGACAGTTTCTCTAATGAAGTTGAAAAAAATCTTATCAGCAGAAATGGAGACTTCCCTGGGGTCATTTCCTAACCGATTACAAGGGGGAATTCTATATTCTGTGTATATTGCTTGAGGTTTTTTTAAGTGGGCGTGTTCTGACTTTGGTATCATGACTTGTCTTCATGTTTTGTTCTTTATTCTTCTGTGTTGGTTATTTTCCTGAGTCCTTCAAATCCTCTTTTAATTTCCCACAAGGTGTTTATTTAATATGTTAGTGAAGAAACTTAATGTGCTTTGCCATATTTTTCTAATGGAAGGTTGAAAAATAGCGTCTCCTAATTTAAACAGATGTTACTACTTACGTATTGACTGTCAAAGGATTGTTACTAGCGAGACTTCTGTAGTGAAACCCAGTACTTTTCATGTCACTTACTGGGCTGAGAGTGTTCCTTTTGCTTTATTACGTGGTTCTTCATTCCAGAAGACCTTTAATTAGTGGTTTCTGTAAATTTTTCCCATATCAGTCCTAGCTATACATAGCGCTGCCTGATGGAAATAGGAAGCTAGCGCTTTCTTGATACTATGAATAATACTAGTATCTTGATTTAATGATATTCAAGTAAGCAGTATAACGTAGTATAACACTTGTAAAAGAGAATGGAAAGTATTAATCCAGACATTATATCTGAATCAGTATGAAAAATTACAAATGACTTGGATTTACATAGGCACACTTGGTCCAGCATTCTGAAGTTCTGTATTTTACTCAACAACAGAAAATTAACTGCCAAGATGTAGCTTGGAGTGGCTTTTTATAGCTGAGTTACAACTTCTTAGCAGTAGATTTATTATGGAACTAGATTTAATTCAGTGGTACTTACATAATGAAAGTCTTTAACACCTGAGTCACTTCTCACCTTGATCAATTGTTGTCAATCAGCTATACACAGCGGAAATTTGCCAGGATGTAAAAATTTCAGTAAGTGCCTTAAATCATTAAATTATTTTTGTTTTATTAATAATTCTGCTGAAGTGTGAAGAGGCCTGCTGCTTCTGCTTCTGTAAGTTGCTGAGTAATTTCTTCAGAATGCCTTGTTGCATCTTTTGTGGAAATTGCAGCTTGACTAATTTCTTCCTACGTGCTGTATTGTTGAACCAAAGTTAGTGCTCTTAAAGTATTGTTTATATTTATTCATACAACTATGTTACCTATTGAGGGTGCAAAAATAAAACCACCTGGATACAAGTAATAAAAAGAAGTGACAAACAGCATGTTGACAGAGCAACAGAGCGTTGGAGTGAGCTCTGTATTGCAGTTTGAGATGAAAAATATTTTAGTTCCTCACAATATTGCCTGAAACAATTTAGGGAAGATGCTCTTGGGTGTTCTAAACTGTCTTTATATTTTTGATTGAATGGCCTCTGACAATGAGAGGCTACTGGTTGTAATGCTTGATTGTGGAGATCAGGTTGATGATTATTTGCAGATCCTTTTTCCTGGCTCCTTTCTTCTTGTTGGGGTGATATGAACTTTGTAAACACATTTAAATTTCTACGTATTGCAAATTTCTTTGATGCCTGCAATTTATTAAATTCACTTAGGCTTCTAATAGCTTTGTCAGTATGAAGAAGGTGTTATTCCCAGCAGCTCATTCTAAAATGTCCTGCAAACATAGATTTAAAAGTACACAAATTTGACGTATACAAATATTTATAAGCTTTCTTAAATTCTTTTTATATGTAATTTAAAAATACTGATCTCAAGATGTAACTGCATAAATAATTATGTATAGTTCAGTGAAAGTTCTGAAAAATAAGAACGGTGAAGTTTGTAAAGTTGATCACTTTCTGGTCATCTTTTATGTCCTCCTTTGGATTCTGGATTTCAGAGAGGCAGCAGTAGTAAAGCAGGAGGCAGTCTTGCAAGGGATGTAGGAATTGATTCGCTAAAACTTGCTTAATCTCTTAGAAAAGATTTCCACAAAAATATCTGAAGGATTAAGATTTAAAGACATGTATGAATCTCTGAAAAAGTACAGTTGACACGTGACTTCATGTATGTTAAAGCATAGTTTGTTTAATGATTAGTACAGTTAATTAAATTGCCATGGGCAATGTGAACTGTCCTCCAAACAAAATACAACCAAATGGAGTGTGCTTTAAGTCGTCCTTTTAAATCATTGCCTTAACATCCTGTAATGGTATTTATTGACCTATTTAATATATTGCATAGGTACTTAATATGCAAGATACTAAACCATGTTTTATTTGCCTGCGTGTAAACTGTAGTTTATACTATTGAGCAAGTAGAGTATGCGAAGTTAAACTGCTCCTAAAGAAATATGTACTGGAATCCTTCTATCTGATTATTGGATCTTTTAATATTTAATATCATGGACAGTAGACTTAGCTGGAACTGAGTAGCTATTGGGTCCTGCTAATTATGTACAGAACTACTAATTTGTATTTTATTTCTTTGACTTTGATCAAATTTTGACAGTAGTATTTGTTACTAATTAACTCGTTAATGAATTATGCCCCCCCTATGACCTGGCTGATGATAATTTTACATTAAATACAATCTTTCAATTTAACTCTTCTCACAGGAGGTGGATTACTTTAGTCCATCCTATTTTAATGTAACTTCCACTTTTGTTGCTTTTTCTGTACTTTAATTTTCCTGTTGTTATTGTACAGAGAGTATGTATTTTGTCTTCTTTCTTTCTTTTAAAATTTATTTTCTTCTACTAGTTTCTTCCATGCACACCCCCCCATAATCTAGGTTTTTAATTTGTCAAGGTTTTTTTATACATTATCGTTTTTCAATATACTTCTGTAGACTTGCTCTTGGTTTCTGATTTCAAGTCTTACAAGTTGTAGTTGCAATCGTGCTTCTGTGTTGAAAGCAGCAGTGCCTAGACCTATTAAGTCCTCTGTATCATTCTGTACCAGGAGAGGAATTAATATTTTAAATGCTATATTAGCTTTAGATATGTTTATTTTCTTTTTAGTTTTTGAAGACTTGACTTAGCTTATAGTACTGCTTAATATAATCAAAGCCTGACTGAGTCATGATTTTTATTCCTATGTATTAGGATTAGCATTTATTTTGTTATGTATTTGTTGAGGTTTCTTGTTATATTTATCTCTGGTTTTTGTTGTCATGTAACAGCAGAAGCAGTGCACATCTTACTGATCAGTTAATAACCTTGAATTTAGGGCTGGTGCAAAGCATCTGAGTGTTTAGGGTCATTTCTTGCCTTAAGGGTGTCCACGTGAGCATTTTCTTTTTTCCTTGCTTTCTGATTGTGTATATGGAATAATACTGGATTTCTGAAAGCATTGGGGAGAACTTCTAAAGTTTCAATTGTTAAAAAGTTTAAAAAAAAATCTGTCAACTGAGTCTCGTGTTGAATCTCAAAGAAACTTTGAAAAATGGCAACTCTTTGAAAATGCTTTTCTTCTTTCAGTGTATTCCAAAAGAAGATAATGCATATTTAAAAACAAATCTAAAAAGCTTTTTGAAACTCTGAGTGGATATCACTTTACTGGCTTTTAGATTTTCATATTCGAACATGTTCTAGATACAGCTGGCCTTGAGGCTGCTGTTCTTGCCTGTCACTGTCTGATTTTTCCCTAGCAGAAGTTAACTGAAAGAGCTGGTGTAACTGTTATGTGCAATCACAGAGACTTTCATTCCGATAGAATCAGGTTAAAAACATCCTCCCCCCCCCACAATTCTTAGGTCGTACTAAGTGTTGGGCAGAGCTTATTTTGACAGAGCTGGGTATGCATTGCTACGCTGGCAGTCCAGAAGAGCAGAAACTTCCAGCAATGGAGTGTAACAAGCTAATTTAGTTTTCTTTAGGTAATGGTTGAAGTGGTAACTGTTGTACAAGGGGGTAGTTTAGCATTGAATTTTCTCTTGTTGAATGATAGCAGTTTTTGTACTATTTCTTTTTAATGATTTTGTTTGTTTGTTTGTTTGTTTTTCTGCAGTAAAGCTTACCCTTAATCCTGAAAAAGTTCTTGGTGTGTTCTGCAAATTTGCATTACATAAGAAGTTTTAAAGGTGTATTTTTCTTTGTCCCTTATGGTCTGGTAATCGGCTATTTCATTGAACCTTTGTAAAAATTAATATTTGTTCCTATAAGATTAGATTGTTCTACAGAAAATTAATTCCTATTCAGTGTTTTTGGTACTGCTGAGAGGGCTAAATTATTATGTGCCCTATTATTTAACCTTAGCTGGCTGCTCACCTGGCTGCTCTCACTCCCTCTGCTTAACAGAATGGAGGAGAAAATAAGATGAAAGAGCTCATGGGTTGAGATAAATACAGGGATATCACTTAGCAATAATCATCACAGGCAAAATTGACTTGACTTGGGGAAGATCAATTTATTGCCGATTAAGAACAGAGCAAGATGGTGAGCAATGGACAAAGCTAAACATTCCCTTTCCTCAGCCTCCCTTCTTTGCAGGCTCAACTTCTCTCCTTTGTTTCCGGCTCTTCTACCTTCCCTCTTCCCCTGGGAGCAGGGGGGATCAGGAAGAGGCGTTGTTGGCAGTTCATAACCCTTCATCTCTCCCACTCCTTCCTTGCGCTTTTCCCCCTGCTGCAATGTGAACCCTAACCAAGGGATGCAGTCCTTCACAAATGTCTTCAAAACAAGTCCTTCCCATGGGCTGCCATTCTTCAAGAACTGCTCCAGTATGGGCCCTTTCATGAGGTGCCGTCCTTCAGGAGCAGACTACTCCAGTGTGTATCCCCTGTGGGGTCATGGTCCTGCCAGGAGCCTAATCCATTGTGGGCTTCTCTCTGCAGTCTGCAGTGTGGATAGCTGATCTGACATGGTCCTCCATGAGTTGCAGGAGGACAACCTTAGTCACCATGTTTTTTTTTCTATGGGCTGCAGGGAAATCTATGCCTGGAGCACCTCTTCCCTCTCCTCCTTCACTAGCCTTGGTGTCTGCAGGGTTGTTTCCCTCACGTTTTTCTCACTTCTCTCATAGCTGCTGTGTAGCATTTTTTTACCATTTCTTAAATACATTATCACAGAGGCACCACCAGAGTCACTGCTCAACTCAACTTTGGCCAGAGGTGAGTCCATGCTGGAGCTGGCTCTGTCTGCCATGAAGACAGCTCCTGGTCTCTCCCCACAGAGGCTTCCCTGCAGCCTCCCCTGCTTCCAAAACCTTGCCGTGTGAACACAATACAGATGTTCAGTTTCAAACCGAGACCTTGGATGCCACTCAGACCTAAAAGCTTGGTTGTATGTCAGCTGGACAGTTCATCTTGACCATAATATGAGCTTCAGTCTTTGGATTATTTCCAAATGGAACTATCATAATGTTCTAATGAAGTTTTCTCTTCAGTTGATCTGATCGGACAGCTATCTACCACTGGAAAGAGGAGGTTTTTTTTCCCTAGTTCACTTAGTCCCTGTTTCTGCCCTTGAGTTTGCTTTGATGTTTGTCACATGCTTTTCGAAAACAATTGGACTTTTTTTGAGTTTTTCTGAGTTGGTGAGTTCGGTTGATCCAGCAAAGTGTCTTATGCTTTTATACTTTATTGGATTGAGGGTAGCAAGACTCCTTTCTGCTGTGATGAGCTGTTAAAGTGAATTTAGCTATGATACGTAACATCACCCCATGTAAGAGCTAGAATGGAATATCTACGTCAAACAGAAAGAAGGGTGAACTTGGCTACATCTCTTGGGAGTCCTCAACTTACTGTTCTGATGGTGCTTTAAAAAATATTGCAGAGATAAATGTGGCATCATATTTTTCCTGGGAGTATCAGAAGAAGTTACTTCAATGAGTTTTGTTCCATCCTAGCTTTCTCATCTGTTTTTACTATAACTGCAAGTTGGTAACACTCTGGTCAACAGGTGCAGAGAAGATGAACTGGCTTTTTTGTAGCTATTGAAATGCATTGCACATCATGCCTGTTGAATGACGTCTGATTGCGTTCATTTTCCCAATTTCGTGAAATAAAGATGCATTGAGATGTTTGTATTATTTACAAAAATTATTTATAAGTCAATGTTAACTTTTTGTTTTGTAAAAGATATTAGTAAAGATGAAGCAAAATCTGTAACTTAGGTTATTACTATGAAATGTGGACTGAAGAATACAAAGCGTGTCAGGATATTTTTGAGAGTGGGTGGATGAGTGTATTTCGTGTTCTCATTCAGTGTAGAATGACCTTGTCTTGGGCCAGTAAATCTCAATTACAGCAGGTTGCACCATCGTGTTACAGAACATGCTTCTAGCCCATCTCTTCTTGTGGATTCTGATTGATTCTTATTTCTGATGGTATAGTTCTGAGAAGTTTGTGTGCATAAGTCCTCCTTGTATAGGAGGTCAGTAGGAAGAAGATGCCTAACTTGGAATTCACAGTTCGGGAAAGTGGTGACTGTGAGGAAGCGTTTCAAACAATCAAGGCAATGACAAAAAGTCCATTTCTTTTGTTACATCCGTGTCTTGTAACAGTCCTGGTACCGTCTTTAGGTTCCTAATTGTCCCAACACACGCCGTATAGTTTTTTCACTCTTTTATATTAATTGCTTTTATGTAAGTAAGGCTTTCAGTCCATCCTCTGTCTCTACACTGGTGGAACTTTGCATAGCGTAGGATGGATTAGGTGGCAGTCTGCATTTGCATCACTTTAAAGGGACTGAGAAACCAAGTAGCTGAGTTGTCTTCATAGTTGGAATTTAGGAAGCAGATAGCAGTGCTTATCTGCAGTCTTTTGCTTAAAACCATGACTTTATGGCGTAGAGGAAGGACATCCATTTGGTCTGCTCTCTTCCTACTTCATTGTCTATCTGTTACTTGTCTAGCAGTACTGGCAAATTTAAAATTAGTGATGTGTAACACTTCAACAACACCCCTATTTAGATTTTTGGGGACTTTGTGCTCTATTTAATCGTTTGGAAAACACAAAGTCCGCTTCAGATGTCTGCTCTCAGAGAGTGTAAAAATCCAAGCTGGATAGGATTTATTATTGCCAAGTTGTAGAAACTGTTCATACAGCAAGATAAGAAGATTCTTGGTTGCATCTGAGTGGAAAGATCTAATACGTTCAGGAATGAGGAGTTTAAGCTTTTTTCTGCTTTGTAATTCTTGAAAGTTTTATTGTAGTATAGGACAATCTACCTGAATATCAAAACCATTCAAAACCATTGCTCTCTGCAATGATATAGATTACCGAAGACAATAAAAATATTTTGTCCAGGTTTTTCCTTGTTTGTATGGGTTTTGTTAGTATATTTCTAGTTAGATTTTGTTTGTAGGACCAGTAAGATAAAATGGCTAAACAACATTGACTTCTTAATTTCCTTCCACAGTTTTAAAACCGTGAAATCATGGCTCATTCGAAGACGAGAGCCAACGATGGAAAAATCACATACCCTCCAGGAGTCAAAGAAATCTCTGATAAAATATCTAAAGAAGAGATGGTGAGAAGGCTAAAGGTTAGTAAGCAAGTAACTATTGGTGGATTGAAGTTTCTTTTATACAGCATTCAGCGATCCTGTTACTGTATTTTCTGTCTGAAAGGATTTTTGTTTGGGTGGGGTTTTTTCTTTTTTCTTTTTTCTTTTGCTTTGGGCTTTACATTTTCTGTGCTCAGGAGGAGGAACTTGTTGGCTATAGTGCCTTCTGTTCCATCACTTCCTTTAAGTGACTTGTCCAAAACCATTTAAATGAGTTGTTAAAACATAAATAGAAATAAGCTATATTCATTTCATACACTAAAATTTTATTTCAGCTCCTATAGTAAGTCAGTACTTCTAGAGAAGAAAATACTGGGAAACACTAAAAAGATAATTTAATTTTGGGGATAATGTAGATGCCTTAGAATGCATTCCTTTTCATGCATTTTTGCCCTTTCATTTGATTGTAAAACGCTTTATTCTTATTGTTGTAGCCTGTATTGTAATGAAGGTGGACTTTGATTATACTATGTATTTCCGTCTCCTGGATTTCTTGACCACTTTATTTGGTCTAACTGTACAGGAAGGTTGGAGAGATTGGGGGGATAATTATGTTACTACTATGTTCTTTATCTCCCCACGTACTTTCACAAAAAGGCAAGTCTGTTAGTATTGTGCAGAAGGAATGCCTGCAACTAGGGCTTGCCCTGCGAAACAGGAGGGAACAGATGTGAAAGAGGAGCACTGAGTAATCTAACAGCTGGAAGATCTTAATTTGGAGTTTGTTTTCTTAAGAAGTAGTTTTAAGTCATCTGGAACTACTAGTAAACAAACAAACAAAAACATAAAACTCCAAAACATAAGGATTTTTTTTTTTTCCTCCCTTCCTCCTAGTAACTTGTTTGTCATTGGGAATTTGGGTTGATAGACTTTAGTCTAGTCTATTCTATGATGTTGAATAGAAGATGACAGTTATAACTTTGTGTATGGATGACTCCTCGCAGAAGAAATTACTTGTTAGCACTTGGATATTTTTTTCAGCTTGTGAAAATGCACACACGATACATTTTATCCTATGGTTTCCTTTCATTTTTTGGCCTTGAATGTTCAGTCCTTTCTGTTCTCTCATCTTGATCTGCCTTGCAAGAGAAGTGTGCTTTACAGGATGTCCTGCGTTTCTTGTCAGCTGTTTAGTCTGGCTGTGCATTCATCAGATACAATACTTCCTGTATGAAGGACATGGACCTATAGTATAAACACAGTTACAGATGCTAAAGAACAATAATTGATAAATAAGTGAACTATTAGCCTCTTCATTTCCCTGACACCTACTTCGTGTGAGTACTAGGGAAGGAGCACTTTTCTGTTGGTTTTATTGATTTACACAAGCAGACTGTCTGCTGTTTGTTAATGACAATATATTTATATAAATACAGATTATGGGGAAATCGGAGAATAAAATGGAAAATGCGCAGTGTTTTTCTGTATTAGCGTAATTTACCCCAAATTTTATGCATTTCTGATCCACACAATCTCCATGTTATAGTGGATTGAGAAAGGAGAGAGAAACGAAATGAATTCATGAACTAGCAGTGAAGACAGAAAGCACTTGATGAATAGTGTGAGAAAAGCATTTTTCCAGATTTTCTCTTAACAAGAACCAAGGCATAGTCTAATGAAATGTATTTCTCTTAGACCAGCCATCTAATAACATACTTTCCCATAAGTTATATAAAACTAAGTTCCAAAGATTATTACTGTAGAAACATGTAGCAAAAATTGAATGGGTTAAGAAATATGGGCCACATCTGGAAGATGAAGCTCCGAGAGTGTTAATTGTGGTGGCCCAAGTGCAATGTCAGACATGGGAAATCTTTAACCTATTGAATTGCAGGAGCCTAGAAAGGTATGCTAGGAGAACGAGCACGGTTTTGTTTGTTTTTTTTAAATACTGTCACAGAGTGCTCTGGAAACAAGATGAGTGATTTTTGATGTTGTTGTCCTTACCACTAAGGAAGTTCATCTTGTCAGAGAAGAGAAACTAAAGGTTCATTTCTAGAGAAGACCGAAAACATGCGTCTTGCAAGAACTCTTGTGACATCTGAGTATTTATTTATTATTTTGTTAATTACATAACTCTAACTGCTTTCCATAGAAGTGAAAACAATTCTGATTTTTAAAATTACTTTAATAGTGTGTAAGGGCACCAATGCATTTCAAATGGCTCATCTTGTGTTGGACTGGGGATGACTTTTATTTTTCTCACAGTGTAAATTACGTGTGTGCACAAGCCACTAATCTCTAATCTTCTGTGCCTTTTAGTAAAGGATTCTCTTATGTGAACCTAGTTATACAGAAGTTTGTTTTATGGTGTTTTTTTTTTCCCAGATAAGGATTTGTTGCTACCTGACCAATTATAGTAAATCTGGGGTGAGGGGAATAATTTAAAAGTAAAACAAAGCATAGCAGAGTAAAATAACTGATGGAGTTCCAGTTTTGTTTTGTTTTATTTTTGAGAAACTTCATTGAGATAATTACTCTTGAAAAATCTGTCTTCTTGCACTAGTGAAATAGATGGGCATTTTGACTTTAATTCTCAGGATTGTGTAATTAAGTCTTTATTTCCTTTTTTGTTAATTTTAATGAGAGTTTAACTCCTTAAAATAACTCCGCCTCGGTGATTCAAATTCTTATTTGAAGAAGAGCATAGGTTTTTGCCCTTTTTTTTTTTTTAATATAAGAATTCTCACCAACTAGCACTTGCTAATGATAGCTTTTGTTGCTTTTGTTCTATTTAGGGTGTTAAATACTTGGTGTCCCAGACTTTTTTGGTTGTTGTTGTTCTTCTGACTTTAGTCTACTGGATCCCAATAGTACTAATGGGCACTTCAGTCCCGTTGGACATGCTACTGGGCTGCCCTGGATTTGTATGTGTTTCCACTGAAAGTGCGTGCTCTGCTTCTCGATAGCACAGGGGATAAACTTGTCCTCAGAGCAGTAGTAGAGAAAACCCTGACATTGAAAGAGAATAGAGGGAAAATTAATTCTAACCCTAAATACTTCAGGGAGAAAGAAATACTTTGAACAAAGTTCTGCTGTTTTCTAAATTTTTCAGTGAATCGCTGTTAACAGTCATTGCTACTGTGTTTTTTTGACTTGGTGAACTGGATTGTATGGTTTCTCAAAAAGATACATGAAGTCCTACAGCTAGACTTCAGTAATTCTGCTGTGTTAGGACAACTGATAGAGGACCTGACATTGGTTACTCAAGTACTACTGCATTCCTAATAATGTTTCTGATAGAAGCTGCACAAAATCAGAGGAACAGCTTTCAGTAAAGGACCCTGTTACACAGAGTACTTGATTTTAAGTGCTAATGTCTGTCTCTCTTTTTAGATGGTTGTGAAAACTTTCATGGATATGGACCAGGACTCTGAAGAAGAAAAGGAACTCTACCTAAATCTTGCTTTACATCTTGCTTCAGATTTTTTCCTCAAACATCCTGATAAGGATGTACGTTTGTTGGTAGCATGTTGTCTTGCTGATATTTTCAGAATTTATGCCCCTGAAGCTCCATACACTTCACCAGATAAATTAAAGGTAAATTGAATTAATCTCTTTTTCCACACTGAGTTTTTAAACAGAATGATTGATACAATTGATTATAACTTCTTCCTCCCTTTAGCCTAAGCAATCCAAGGTTTTCGCTTGATTCTGGGATAGAGGTTTTTGATCAGGTCAAATGCTCATCAGATAAAGTGATATATAGTACATCTCTCAATAACTTGTAGCGTTTTGTATTTATATTGAAAATAAATATTTTATTGAACTGTCACTGGGATTTGCAGATAGTTGTCTGTTACTTTAGAAATATTGATATGTCTGTAGCTTTTATTGTAATCTTTTGCAAGATAGCTAATTTCTTCAGTTGGGAAAATACCCCTGCTGTTTCTGATTAAACTACCAAGAGATGATTACTGTATTTTGATAGATGAAGGCTCTGTTGAAACGAAGAAGTGTTTTTGTACAGAGGATAATGATTTTTGGTGTGAATTGTAAAATTCTGCAATTACAGATATCACTGATCCCACTAGATGGAGATGGTTGATAGAGGAATGCCAGGTTTGAAAAGGCAGTATAAATCTGCCCCATTTGTTTCGGAACTATGAAATTTGAGATTGTTTTGTGTCCTTTTTATTTTTTAATATAAATCTAACTTTCTTTCCAACTCACGAAATCAAACTACTTCCCTTACACGGTCTGAATCTAGAGCAATGAACTGAGTCTTCTAGAAAACCTTACAGGGGAAAATAACACTGAAAAATACATAATTTTTTGTCTCCATGATTTAAGAGTATGTGGGCTTTTTGGTTTGGTTTTGGTTGGTTGTTGTTTTTTCTCCACAGTAGGCTAAAATGGTGGTTGTGGTGGAAGGTATTTCAATGAAAAAGAAATCACTCAATTTCTGATCTAGTGGTTGCACGAGAAGTGCTTCATAAGTAGGGCATACCGTACAGTTTCAACTGCAGTACATCCTTTGTTAGCAGACATACTGGAGAGAGATCTAGGGATTTCCATTACAGAATGGTAGGGATTGGAAGGGAACTCTGCACATCGTCTAGTCCAGGGGTCCTCAAACTTTTTAAACAGGGGGCCAGTTCACTGTTCCTCAGACACGTCGCGGGCCGCTGCACTGTCC
>JAVSBS010020502.1:0-30437 GCA_033124195.1 Coracias cyanogaster | reverse complement strand
GCTGAGGACTCCAGAGCTGCCCCAGCACTGCAGGGGGGTCTTCCCAGAGCGGAGCAGAGGGGCAGGATCCCCTCCCTGACCTGCTGCCCACACTGCTTTTGCGGCAGCCCAGGAAGATAAAGTTTCATCCGACTGGCGACAGGAGTGATGACGGACACACAGGATCAACCTCCCAGCTGCCTGACAAAGTTCTTCCAAGCTACAACCTTCTCCACTTTTCAGCTTGGATTTAAGAAATCAATTTTCCAGGGGTTCCCATTTCATGTAAATCAGAGCAGCCATCCGATAGATGGTTGGATTCCACATGCACTGGAATAACCTCGCTGCATGAGATAAGGCTTCATGTGCAAGGAGCAGTTACAGCTTTTTGGTGCAAATCAAAACTCCAGATCAAATTAATAGCGTGTAACGTTTTAGCTTAAGTAAGCTTTTTTTTTTCCTGGATAAGAGGTCAAGCTGTTTGCATCTTGTATGAGTTATTTTCTCAGGAACAACTGTATGGGAAGGTTGGAAAGGCTGGAAGGGATTTACGGGGATTGTTTTTCATACAGAGCCCGCACAAATTGATACAGAGACAAAGGAAAGGCCAATGATGGGAAAGAAAAGGAAGAGCGTCCTTAGGGGGGTTGATTGCAAAGCATGGAACAAGATGTAACATGAGAAAAAGGATAGGTTGTACGCAGCCGTCCAGGCTCCTCAGTGGATCTTCTGTGTGAGGGAGACAGAAATGTGTGTATGTAGAGTCCATGCAAGTTCTAGACAGGTGAAGCACCTACAGGCCTTGCACTGGCTTCCTCTGCCCACCTAAGCTCCATCACAGGACTTGGATCTGCAAAATAAAACCAAGGTCAGACCCATAGTTTCAACCCATCCTATACGGTTTCAGTCCCAAACCCCACAAAATCCAGGTTCCAAACAAGTGGTCTCTACCATCCCTGGAGGAAAATGCAATAGAGTCTCCAGAATGGCTATGCACATTAGAGAAGCCTGTTTAGATTGTCAGCTGAACTTTTTTGTTTTTAAGGCAAGAAGGAATATTTTATCTCCACAAAGGCACAATTCCACAAAGTGGATTTTCTCCTTCCTCTCACCACGTCCAGCCTTTTTCATAACCTCTTCTGCTCTTCTGTAGCAATGATCTCTGCAGGATGAGTGTGTGACATGCCAGGAAAAAAAAAATGTTTTACTTCATTGGTTGCGAATTTCAAAGTCATTCCAGTTCCCTGTTACTGGGCTGGCTTCACCTCTGAGCTTTTTTAAATGGCTCTTCTCAGCTAGCCTTTGGCTCATGAGCACCAGCCCTTGAGCTGCCATCCTGAGAATGAGTCTTTCAGCAGGGAATCCATCCTGCACCTTCCTGGAAACCAGTCAATCCTCTGAAAACTGAAACCTCTTTCGAAACCATCAACACCTTTCTATAGACAGATTTGTCTTGCCAAGGACTTGGCATTCCCCAGAAGCACAAGAAGATGCAAACTACCAGAGGTACCCCAGAAGCTATTTCTGTGTCCATGCCAGCCCACAACAAGAGGTGCATTACTGTAATTCCTGTTCTGATGTGATGCCTGAGGTGTCTCATCTCGGTTACGGTGGGGCTTGGGAGGTTCCCAACGTTGGGAGCCTTCTTTGCTGAGGGACATGTTGGAGGCTGAATCTCAAGCCCAAGATGCAATGGCAGCATACTCACCCTAGCATGCAGGGTGAGTAACAAGCATAGCATGTTACCTTGGTGTTAGATCAGTGGGAGGTGGCAACATGGAGGCAGTTTGGGGATAAAAGGTGTCAAAAGCAGGTTATTTGGAGCAGTAAGCCCAATGATGGTGCTGTGAAACAGGCAGGACACGAGGATGAACATATCTGTATTGGGAAAAAGCCAGCACAGCTTTTGGCGAGAGAAATTATAACTCACAAAATCTACTGCAGTGCTCAGATGGAGCCAGAGATTTGGTGGACAATGGAGATCTAATGGATATAAGAAATATGGATTTCCTACAGGCTCTGACAAAATCCTTCATGAAAAATTAAGCAGTTTAAAGACAGAACCACAAAGGCCAGACAGGGCTGGTCAATGTCCACAGTGCAGAGATGCCCAGGGAAGTTTGGTGGAGATCTGTGCAGGGGCCTGTGCTGCTCAGTGTCTTCATCAATGCTGTGGAAGTAGGGGTGGGTGGGGAGGTGGTGATGGTTGCTGGTGACACTGAGCTGCTCAGAAAGGCCAATGGCAGCAAACTGCAGAAGGACCTCGGGACACTCAGTGATAAAATGACAGATGAAATTCAGTGGAGATAAATGTAAGTGCTTCCTCAGAGGAAGCACTCCTAACATCGCGTACACAGTGATGGGCTCTGAACTGACTGTCACTCCACAGGAAAAGTATCCTGGGTTGTAACAAGAAATTTGATGAAAGCATCAACTCATTGCTGAGCAGCACTGGAGAAAAATGGATGGGGAGGAGTTAATGAGGAAAGAGGAAAATATTACTGTACAAGTTCCTAGTTTGCTCTCTGCTTGAATACTGTGAGCAGTTCTGGTCTCTGTTCTCACCAGAGAACTTACATTCAAAGATATGGAGCATTTTTCACCCAGGTAACTGGCTGGGCTCGGACTATTCAATACAGTATTTCTATACAAGCCTCAGGCTCAGGAAATCCTGGAGCTGCAGCCTGCTGCAGGCTCAGAGAGTTTACGGGAAAATATCCCTGTACACTTATCATACCCTTGGCTTATCACACACCATGTGTGTGATCCATGGAGAGAGGATGCTTGGCAGGATGATCGCCACATTCGACCCAGCACAGCCTTTCTTATATTCTTGCATTCATCTTTTTTTCCTCCACCAAATGTCTTCCCAGGACTCCCTTTCCCAGTCCCCTCCTCAAGGATATTCGTTAATCATGTAGCGATGGCTTGATCTGGAAGCTCCCAGCCTGGGCAAGCAGCTGCATAATGGTTGGCATCTGGAAGTGTGTCTTCCTCATCGAAACGGCTCAGCCATTTTCTTGCAACTGCCTCCTCAGAGCTTGTTTGGAGGCTGCTTATCAAGTCCCATTGTGTTGCTTTCCTGCTTGTTTTTCCAACAGCCGCCTATTAAATTAAGCTCCTATATTCAGACAGGAAAGCCCAATAACCAGCTGCCCAGAGCCTTGCTGGCTAAGTAGGACGCATGCAATAGTCATCCCATAAAACAGATGAGCATCCAGCCCTGAGAAGGGGAGAACATGGGTACCAAGCCTGCCTGGAGAATAATCCCTTTAATGCCTTGTAACAGGAGGTTTTTGGTAGGGTTTGTTCATTGGATGCAAAACTAAACCAGGACTTTCTCTGAGCGGAGGGAAAGAAAATGGGTTTCTTGTTCTATATCTGTAAGAATATACTTGGTGTTGTTCATCGTTAGCTGCTCACTAGCCCCTATAAATGTTCTCTGAGCTCAACCCGTGTGAGATCAATACTGTCTGATCCCTGGGGGAGAGTTTTTATGTGTCCGCTCCAGTGAAACTTAAAAGGACACTCTTGATTCAGCTGAGAGTAATCGAATGTGGAACCCATCCCTGTACAAAAATTACATAAAATTGATTTCGGAAGAAAAAAAGCCCTCTCTTCTTGAGGTTATAGTCTTACATGTTGCACAGACGATCCTCTCAGCAGAAAAATGGGCCGTAGCTTTTATTTAATTGTTGTTTTGGTCTAAGCCAAAGACTTGCGCCAAACGAATCAAACCACGCTCTGAGCTGCTACCACCCTCCTGCTCTGCTGGAGCTTGGGGGAAGGTTTCCATCGGCTGCAATCAGGGCTGGTTTTAGCTCAAAGGTAGCAGACAACTCTATGCTTTTTGCTGGTTCTTTGATATGATGCTTTTAGAGTATGTAGAGGACCTTTTGTGGTTCTGTATCTGAGCTGTGAGGTTCTGCTTGAAAACAAACCGCACCCTAAGCCAGCATTATCTCTAACAGCGCTGAGCCCAATCTCGCCCCAGGATTCACATCAGCTCCCGGCAGCTGGCAGGGGGAGGCGAAGCTTCGGCGTAATGTTTCATAGCCTCAAAAGGGAAAATAAATGCATTCCCAAGGCAGGACTCAGCCGTGCCTGCGTTGGCTGGGAGCGTTAGCAGAGACTCAGTGGATTTAGGCCCTGATTCTGCAAAGTCTTTAAGCTTGTAAGGAATTTGTAATTTGCTTGTAAGCAAATTCCCGTTTGCTTCGATGGCATTTAATCACATGCACATAAACGCTTTATGGTGCACAAGGGAGTTGTTCCTTGGTAGAGGTGGGGATATTTAGCCCCAGCAACCCACTTCTTTTCCAGCATGTTCAGAAGAGGGCAAAATGGAAGAAATAGTTAGAGAGCAGATTGTGAGACTTTTTGCAAACAGCTACTGCCTCTGGTTGGGGTCTTCCTCCACACCTGCCCTGTCCAAGCCCACTCTCTGCTGGGAGATGCTGGGGGAGCACAGCCTCCATGGGCCACTTCCCCTGCACAAGCTGACATGCCCTGTGGGGAGCAGATGACTCGGACGAGTGGCAGCAAGATATAAAGCACTTGCAGGCGTGCTGGGGGTGTAGGAAGCCATTAATAATCTCAGTGCCTCAGCCAGGGTCTTTCACCCCCCACCTCTGCGGTTCCTGTGGTCGCCTTTCTCCTCTCTCCTCTGCTTTCTGCAGCCACCAGCAGCGCCTCCTGCTTCCCTGCCATCCATCCTCCAGCCTGTCTCCCACAAGATGCTGCGCGTGTGGCCATGCCCTGGTTTGGATCATCTTGCTCACGACTGGCTTGTCTTCAGCAGGCTGCTGCCATGCAGCTCCTGACTGCTCATGAAGCCAAGGGTGAATCCTCCTCCCTGGATCCTCCTGCCAGTGCCAGGCTTCACCCACAGCCTTGGGCCAGAATCAGCTCCTGGGCCTTGGGGAAATGTGCTGCTCAGGGTGGATAGAGGGCATTAGCTCTACCTCCCTAGACTTCCCAATCTTGCTAGAAAACAAGCCATTCCTGATTAGGGATCTGTAACTTTGGCCACATCCTTTTTCTCCCCCCTGTTCCTGGAGATGACTTGCAATGAATTGCTATTGAAGGTATCAGACCAAAAAAACCCCCGTTCCAAGGTAGACAGAGCAAATTCTCAATGGATGAAAGTTCAGTGCCCCGTTACCTTCCTCACATCCAGGTTTATTTAATTCTTGAGATCAAATAAGGTGAGGGATAGTGGCCAGTGAAGATGTGAAGCAGGAGGAAGAGGAGACAAGGGGTAGGAGAGGGATGGAAATCCATGCCTCTCTCTCAAGCCCAGAGACTGCTGCAGATTTACACCAGCTGTCGCTCGGGCTGTCAGAGCAGGGTTTAACAGGGATACGTGCATACACAGCCTACAGGGAGAGCTGCTTTTATTTGTTCACATCTAGCAGGGGTTGAATTTATTGCCTTTGCAGCGGGGCCAGCAAAAAGCCAGGGAGTCACTTAAATCCCATTTAAAACCTCAGATTAAGGCTTTGCAGGAAGTGCAAATGGGGAGGTGGAAGTGGCCTGGCCACATGCTGGCTCTATTGCTTGGGGGAGTGGGCTACAAACCCACCTTGCTGTGACAGCCAGGGAGCCAAGTGAGGCTGTTGCCTTATCAGGAGAGCATCCTTTGCTCCAGAGCTGTAGCAGAGACAGAGTGAGGAAGTGCCAAGTCGCCTTAGCCTCATGCTGAGCCTCCATCCTCTTAATGAAGCATAAAACAGTTAACCCTCAGGTCACCAGGTGGGTCCCAGCCCAACCCCACTATCCGTCAGGAAGAGGAGTTTATCTGGTGGGAATTAGGTGCCCTCATCAAGGGCCGAGCCTCATTTGAAATATCTTAATCCTACTGATTTTTGATACAATTCAGTTTTGTAAGCACCTATCTTACTTTTGCAAGATGCCTAAGCCAGTTCTTGGCAGGGTTTGTCCCTAGTGACTCAGCCAAGGTCACACATGGAGCTTGCGGTCGACCTGGGAATTGCTCCCAGATACCCCAAGTCCTGGCCGAGTGCATTCAATCACAAGACCGTCTCTGTCTTGCTCACTATTTTGGTCACCCTGATTTGTCCTGCATCATTAAATTTTTACAGCGCCTGACTCCAGACGACTTCAAGTTTGTGACTCCTGTCTCCAGTAAGTGCAGAGCTAAGAGGTTTTGTTCCTCCCAGCACAAGGGCTGGAATGTGAAGACTCAGCGGCCAGCAAAGGCAGGCAGATTTCTTCCATCCCTGATGGCTGTGTAACTGCGTGTGCATGCTCCCAGTATCTTCCAAAGCACCAGTGTGGCTTTTGCAGGTCCTGCTACTGCATTTCTTTCTAATAAGCAGAACTCGGGACAGATCTGATGTGAGACTTGAACAACGATGTTACAGTCAGCAGAGCAGTGGGTTCTGTCGCATCACTCTTGAGAGATCGTAGGGCAGGTGTCCTGCATGGATGGAGCGAGCACAGGACTGCTCCAGCATCCCTGCTCCATCACCACAGGCTCCTGGGGTGACATCAGCGCCCTGAGATCATCTCTCTTGTCTGGGTATATTTGCTTATGGGTTTTCCCTGGAGGGCTTCTGGTTGCTCTCCAGTTGCAGTTTCTCTGCTGCAAGGACTTTGGCAGGCTCACATGCCCTTTTCCATGGTACCCAGATGCTGCCCTGCCCCAGGGTCTCTCTGCTGCCATGACTTCATCAGCTCATCAAAGCCACTGTGCTGGGAGCAGTGCTTGCGATGGAGATGCATTGCAGCCACCTCTGGCTGCTCTGGGCTGCACCCACAGGAGTAGCCCTACTAGAAAGTTTTCCTGAACAGGCATGGAGTTGGACAGCACAGGAACGCTCTTCTCTGTCCTCTGCTCAGCCTTTTCCCTGATTGCCCAAGCACACAAACCTCTCCACTTCCCCCATCCACCCTGCAATAATTTTAGGTCCAAGCACAAGGCTCTGTTCAATATCCTGGCAGGACCGATGTCCTCAGGATCTAAAAGCTGTCCACGGCTGGTGCTGCTCAGAGGTCTCAAACTCAGATTGCAACCTTGGGAGAGCATCACCTTGGCACAGCAGGATCCCCTGGGAGAGAATGGTGAGTGGCTCTGCTGCGCAGTGAAAGGCTGGGGGCAGTAGGACATGCAGCGGTGACACCAGCCTCCCTGGTACCACCTGGCCCCGGAGGACCCTGGCCATGCCCTCCCTGCCCTGAATTGCTGGTGACACAAGGGTGTTGCCAAGCTGGCAGAGAGGGATATTATGGTCACACCAACAGCAAGGGGGACCTCCCCATTTGCAACCTCCTTAGTCACAGCTGGATTACTAACCCCATTCTTATATTTTCCACGGGGGCGGCATGAGTAAGAGCTGACTCCTAGGGCTGGTTGTTGCCTCCAGAAAACCTTAAGGAGAGAAATGCTGATGGGACTATCAGGCTGTTTAAGTTTCGGACCAAATCAGGGAAGCTGAGAGGTTGTGCTTGGAACGGGATGTTGGCTCAGGTACAGGACAGAGCCAGCCCAGGGGACCTAGGATGAAGAGGGCTGCCCCAAGCATCCTTCGAGACAGTGTCAGTAGGAGGGAATGGGCGTGCATAGCTCAGCCTCTTCCACTAGCTCCACAGTCCCTTCAAAGATTATATTTGGGACATAGACTTGTCTTGGAGAAGAGCCCTCAGCTCCTGCAGCAAGCCTGGTCTGTTCAAGGCTCACTCCTATGGCGAGCTGGGGTTGAGAACATTTTTACACCTCCCAGATGATGAGCATCGGTTACAGGTTTCAGGGCTCAAACACACACCAAGGCTCGTATGTCTCTCGCGGCTCCCAGCCCTGGGTATCGCAGCAGCCCCAGGCTCCTGGCTCCAGCATCCCTGCAGCTGGCCCAGAGTTTGCAAGTGCAGAAGGTGGGTGATGGAAACCCCCCCAGCTCCCTCCGGGCTGCTGTCAGGGTGTGCTCCCAGTCCCAGGGGCGATTCCACTCCCTGTGCCAAACTGGGAAGGGGAGGAAGGGGTAAGAAGAACTTTCCCACTTGGGCTGAGATGATGGGAACGAAACCTCGCTCCCCCGGCACCAACTGCCGAGGCGGTGGGAACGTGAGCTCAGCCTCTAGGCGACTTAATGGGCTTTTAAAAAAACCCTTTGTATTGGATCCATTCTTCTTCCCAAAGCTTGCTGGCTCCGCTCCAAGGGGAAACCTTTGATTCTGCGAATACGCCACAATTATCATCCCGAAGAGTCTCAGCTATCGTGCTCCCCACCTCCGAAAGATCAGCAGGATGCCGGAGAGGTGCTTAAATCATTTCATCCTAAGAAAGCCTTGGGCTGTAACAGCTTCTCGGTTGCTCAGAAAAAGCCACCCCTCTCCCAGCAGCTTGGCTCCATTTTTCTTCCAGTGATACCGTCGCTAGTGGAGGCAGGGCGGGCAGTGCTGCGGAAACCAGGCCACCGGGGTTCCCGGTGATTTCATCAGTCCTGAGACTGGGGTTTGCAGTGATTTATGAGCTCTCAAGAATCTCGCCGTGGCGTTATCTCCCCGTCCCTGCTTTTTATCGCTGTGCAGATAGAGATTCAGCGATAGAGCTCTTCTCGGTACCATAGCAAGCTCAGTCTGTTTGACAGTTGCAAATATTTTTCTCCAACATTGCACAGGTCCATGTGCACAGGCTGTTCTCACCAGCCTCGCCACCACCCAGCACTGAGAAGCTCAGCTTGGCCTGGGGGAGCCCAAAATGAAAACCTTGCCAAGCACAGCACCCACTCCTTGACTCCTATCCATTACTCACAACTCCCCTAAGCTCTCCCCATTTCCTCAAGGTAGGTTTTTATTACTTTCTATTGCTGGCATTTTTTTTTTCCAAAAATATTTTTATTTTCTTCAGATTATACAAATCTGTCCCTTCTGCAGTGCTCTCCACTCAAAGGCTGGGATTTTTGGAGGCGATTTAGGGGAGCTAGGGGCTCTGCTTCCAGCAGGAGCCCAGCGCTTCTCTCTTTGCTGAAATCTCTTTAAAGCAGGTCATTGGTATTTTTCTGCAGCTGTTTTTCTTAGCCGTCTAAATAAAGCTTTCAAGTTACGACTCATTGATGTGAGGCCAGATTCAGAGGCTGTCAGTTCCTTTGTGTATCCTCAACTTGTCCGGGGGTGTTTTGTTTTATTTTGGGATGGCTGCTTGCTTCTGGGGCTTGCTGTAAAGTTGTGCATTTAGCAGCCCCCTCCTGCCACATTCTCCTGCTTGCCAGTGACGGCGTAAGCTCACGGCGCTGCTGAACCCAGCCCCTGAAACTCCCCTGTGCTGTGCCTGCCTTTCTGCAAGAGCAAAACATTTTGCAAGCAGGAATTTGCTCTGGCCACGGGATCACCCTTCCCTTGCCATCACAAAAGCCCCAGGGAAAGGTGTGTTTGAGTCCAGCTAAGCAGCTGAAACTAGTGTCCTTGCCAAGGTGCAGTTGCAGCCCGCATGGCTGTGGGACACAGATGGAGTTTCTTCCTCATGGGAATCAATTATATGGGGAAGGCTGATGCCCTTTGGTGACACACAGCTATTGCCAAGCAGGTCCAGCAGTGGCTGAACAGGGGGTTGAAATGATGCAGCGTCCCCTTCTCCTCCTCATCCCCATCATGTCTCCATGTGCTCACCCTGCCGCATGCCATTTGCTTGGTCATACTGGTGTGGCCAAGCCAGCCAGTTCCCCAGAACAAGATGAAGGTCATGGGAGCTCAGGACGCTGAGCCAGCTCTGCCACCAGGAGAAATGTGGACCCACACATTTTTCCTTAGGGACCAACACAGCTCACCCCAGAAATCTATAGGCAAGCAACAGGCTTTATCAAAACCACTTTGGATGCTCCAGGCATGATTCAACGCTCATTATCTTCATTGTGCTGGAGATTAGTCTGCAATCTTTCCAGATAATAGCTTTATTAGCTTGGTATTATTCTTTCTACATTATTTATTTACACTATGTCCAGAATACTCAAAGCTTTCACTGGGACAGTAAGATCAGTTCAGCAGGCAACATTTTATGCTGTTTTTTACACCAGCAAAGATCCTGTGTAGAAGGAGCTATCTCAGGCCAAACATGCTGTCACTGATGAGGCCTCCTTGGCTCACGGAAGTTCTACATGTTATGGGTGCCTCATCAGATGCTAATAGTGAGGGAAGGTCATTTCCTAGGGCTTCAGTACAGGCAAGGAGCTGTTGTGTCCCTTTACCTGCTGCACTGGGCAGATGGCTCTGCCAGGGCTGCTTCTGGACAAGGGACAACCAACACCTGTGGAGCAGCTCACTGGGCACTCTTTCTGGGGCTCCCATGGCCCGTCTGTCTCCAGCCATCCATCCTGCTCCAGCACAGGCTGGCACCGGCCCTCTTTGGCTTGGACAAGCTTGCATTCTCCCCACCTCTCCTGAAGCAGGGCCTGGAAAAGAAATCGGACTCCACTAATTCCTGATTTAATGATAATTGTGTGGACTCCTGACTTTGGCCTTGCTCATCGGGAAGGACAGCACATTGGCCACTACAAAGCTGTGGCAGCTCAGTGTACCCTGGGTGTGAGGGCTGGTTTGAGTCAGCCTCAGGAAAGGCTGCCTGGTAGGTCCTGCTGTGTATGCTGGCGAAATTACCCAGCCTTAATTTTCCTCTTATTTGGCATCACTGCAGAGGATGACTGTAGTCTCTATTCACCTGTGCCCTGTCCCTTATGACCTTGGCATGACAACATGACCCTCTGGACAACTAGCTCCTCTCTGGGATACAAGGGTCTTTTTCTGGTACAGGGTACTCGACTCCCTCCATTCTTTTCTAAGTGACTGTCTTTGCAATCAGAGGTGCCAACCCTGATCATAGCAGACCTTCAAGTCTGGATTAAAGGGACCAACATGAGGCTGGCTGTTTTTCTGGCTCACACTCTCCCTGTCAGTTCTTGGTACCCATTGCTTCTGGTGCTGAGCACTGCCCTGCATGATACCTGACATGATCCTGGGGAGGATGGTTCAGGAATGTCCTACCACCCACCTGAGTTCAGTAATTGCAAAAGCAGAGCTGGAGACAGGCGTTTCGTGCATGCTCCTGATAGCCCCAAATGGCCCCGTTCTCCCTTGTTCACTCCTCGAAGAGGCATTCCCGCTCAGGGAGTGAACGCTTGTGACGTATCCATGATACAGGCTCTCCGACTCCCCCAGCAAACCTGGCAGATGCTATGGGCTAGCTTTGATGTGTATTTCTTGGCTATTTGAAACAGTCTCTCCTGAAAGGGCTTGGAATGGAGGCTGCATATAAAAGCTGCCGTTGTTTTTATTGGGCTACCATCCATCTGTTTAGAAGACGGATACCCTGAGCAATTCTGCTGGCGGGAAGTGGCTCCTCTGGATGTGCTCAGAAATCGTCTCTGCGTCCAAGACTCCTTTAAGAGATGTTTAACATCATTCATCTTTCAAGCTGCTCAAAGCACTGCCGTGTCTCTGGGGTTTGGTATAAACACTTGGCTTCAGAGACAGTGAGAGAGAGCGGGGCAGGTGGCACAGTTACGAGATGTCCTGCATCAGAAGTGGTGTAATTTGTAGCTGCGTGGAAACGCCCCAGTAAAGAAACAGGGGATCAGGGAGATGCACCTCTCCGTTCCCCGCCCAGGCCACAGGCAGCCTGCCAGCCCCAGAGCTGGTGCAGCAACACTGCCCGCTACTCTGAGAGCACAGGGACAAAGCTCTAATGGAGCTACAAAAGACACCGTGCTCATTTGCCTTTGTTTGCTGTCTGTACTCCACATCAACCAGAGCTGTCTGGAAGCAAGCTCTGGATAATATTTCTTGGACTGTTCCTCTTCAAAAGCCCAGCTCCAGGCTTCTGGGGCTGCCAGCAACATACTGCCCCAGCACTGCCTCGAACTGAAGCTCTCATCAGCCAAGGGATGAGTTGGCTGCTACCTCGTTCTGAACCACAGTTCCATCCCTCTCCCCACCTGCAGTCCACCTGCCTGTATCCCACCTTGGACTCTGCTACCCAACAGCTGGCTGCCACCACCCAGCCCAGCTCCATCTGCTCCTTTGTCCTGTACCTATCCCTTTGCCATCGGGACATGACTTCCCTGGATGCAGATGTCCAGGGAGGCTGCATGGCAGCACAAATACAGTCCTTATCCCCCTTCTGCCTCCTGCAGCCACAGCTCCTGGGACTCAGACTGCAACTACATGACTTGCCCAAGACCAAAGCGTGGATCAGTGTTAGAAGAGGGACGTGGACATCCCTCCTTGCACTGTGCCTCCAACTCGGCCTCATTCTACATGAAAAGCACACAAACCGGACACGCAACTTAGCACGTCTTTGAACAAAGGCTGTCCATGGTTGCGGCTGCCAGGGAATTATCAGATGCTCCTGTGGCTCTGCAGAGAAGCCAGGAGTCTAAGGGAAGGGTTACTGATTGCGTTTTGGCCTGGAGAGCTGTGCTGAACAAACTGCTGTATAATCACTGCACAATCCAGCCTGCAGAACAGCACTGTAATATTTTTCTCTTACCATCCTGCATCTTTGGAGGCTCTTATTTGATCTCCTTTATCCATGTCAGTGTGTCCAAGAACGAAGCAGCCTCTGCCTGCAGAATGGCTCCTATTGTTCCCTTTGTTCACTTAACTGGGTTGTTCCTCAGCCTCCTCTCTCCCTTCCTGCAAAAAGACGAACTCTGTGTGGTCAAAAAGTATCTTTACGGCTTTGTCTTAAATATGAGCTCAGCCATGGAAAAAGCAGAGAGGCATTTTCCTGAATATCACAGTGTGATCCAGAGGGGAGCAAGGTGAAAGGTACCCTGAGCTCACGCGGTGGATTCGCTGTATTTAACTTCAGCCAGGACCTGCTCATGCCCACTGCAAGCTGCTCTGAACTAATGCTGAAAATAGATGGCATTGGTTTGGGCATTTTGGCTGATCTCTCTGTTCCTCCCGACGTGCGGGAGCTTTTTGTTTGAATAAATCCACGATAACACAGTAAATCAGCTTGGAAGAGAAACAAAGAATCTGAGGGATGTGAGAACTATAGCTCCACATTTCCCCCCTGCTTTTCCTGATACAAAAGCTTTTACAGGCCTTCATGCTGAAAACAGGCTGGAATCAACGTACAACTTAAAAGCATTTAACTTAGAGACTTTTTGTGTGTGTGTGAGCACAGAACTGTATTCAGCGCTTCCTGAAACCAGGCCTCCAGCTTTGCAAAAAAATCTCTCCAATTTCTAGATCAGCCCTTTCCACTTCTCCTTTCGGATAGGTGTGCAGCAGCTTATCCTAACAGGATCTCCACAATCTCTACACCCCGTTGAGTATGCAGTTTCAAAACAAACCTCAAGCAAACCTCAGCTCCCTCTGAAAACCCCTCTTCTCTTAATCCTCCTGATATAGAACTTGTAGGAAGATGTCAAATTATCCAAATGAGAAGTTTGGCACAGCTGGGTTAGAGCCGGCTGAATTAGTCATCAAAGTTACAACTGGCGGTTGTTAATCCGATGGTGACTTCCAAGGCAATTATTTTTATTTTCTGTTTATAAAATAAGAGAATGAGATGATTGGTCAGGCCTTGAGGCACGATGCATCACCGGTGGTGGTAAAGCACAGATGACGCGGAGGTTGCTCGCACACAGGTGAAGGTGTGCTCCTTTATTAAGCCTGAGTCACCACTTCCATCAGGAGCAGGATTGAAGGACGGTGCAGAAAGGCTGCAGAGGCACCAGAGCCGTGGCCAGCGCCTGCCGAAAGCCCTGACCCTGCGCTGGCTGTGGCACGCTCAACTGGTGGGACTGGTTGGAAATCGCTGGCTCAAGGCTGGATGTGTGCTTCGGCTTTCCCAGCTGCCTCGCTGGGAACTGCTTTTTAGACTGAACCTGTGTGCGCAGGAGGCTGAAGATTATTTTTTCGGTTTTTAGCTCTTGTTACTTTTTTGTACTGAGGTAAGCAGGGGAAATCACGTACTGCTGTTCAGGTCTCACGGATATGCAGTGCTCTTCATCTCGGACTTCACAATTTGTAAATTAAGCTTCCCCAAATCATGAGACTTTAAATTTTTTTTGAAGAGCTGGCTCTCTTCACTGGGGTTTCATCTTTTCAGGGCATGTCCTGGCATTTTTCCCTGCACATGTAGCAGCAGAAACAACCCCTTCTGCAGAAGTTAAAACCTATAACACAATTGCCTGACTCCAAGAACAGGAATTTAGAAAAACACCCACTTCCTAAAGACCCAAATGAAATCTCTGGACATGGGCAGTAGAGATAGGAGCAGTAATTTTGGTGCCCAGAGGCCAAGCTCTTTCTGACCTGATCTCATTGCTCTTAGCAGAGGACTTTTTGAGTCTGCCATTGCTGGGCACCCATTATTTGATCCACAGACTGAGGAGGAAAAAAAAACCAAAAGAACAACTGATTTTCAACGTGGCCTGTCCTCTGCCTTGTGGCAAAACCCCTTCCAACAGCACAGCGAAACCCTCCCTACCCAGCACTTCTATTTTCAAGCAATGTCAAGGTGAACCAACCCCTGAGGTAACATGGTTTGCACACTGGTCACCCAGTTTTTCAAGCACTTTTATGCTGCGAGGAAGAGCTGCTGCTGCATTCCCCAAACTGCTGGAAATAGGAGCACCAAGGTGCACGAAACACCTCAGGAGAGGAACGAAGGAGCAAATAACCTCCAGCCAGCTGAACCCCAAGTGTCTCTTTCCTCTGCCTAGGTCACAAAGCAAGAGCGAAGAACAAACCTCCTTTCCTGTCCCTCCTACCTCCCCGAACCCCTTCTCATTAAGGAAAGAAAAGGTCAATTTTGGTGGTGTTGAAATGAAGCACAGGGACCAAAACACCTCCTGCGCCTGTTGCAGGGCGCTGAAAGAGCCAAGCGTGAACCAACATTTTCCAGAGCCTCTATCAGCTTGGGGTGACTGTTTTGGCTTGCCAGCATGCAAGGAAGGAGCTTGATTTCAGGAAGCAATTTTCAACCAGGCCTTTAGGAGGCTAGGGAGAAAAAAAAGCACCTGTGCGTGGGTCATAGCTCAAGCCTCCCCAGACAGAGGTTTGAAAAGTGTCTGGCAATTTGGGAAATTCAAGAGGTGGTGGACAAGTCCCACTAGGAGGATGTTGATGAAATCTGAGGCTCGCCACACCAGACAGCCCTTGGCAAGACTTCCCCAACTTGGTCCAAAGCACTCGCCTCCCTCCACACAGCATCTGTTTGCCAATCCATCCATGCAGCAAAGCCTCCACGTGGGGCCTGTGCCATCCTCAGCACAAGCACTTCTTCTCAGATGCTGCATGAAGAAATGAGGTTTCCCACCCACCATTTTCCCCATGCTCCTCATCGCTCTGCAGCTGTCTACTGGCTCTGCTCTCTCCAGCACATCATAGCTTCTTTCTTCATCTCCGTAGCCCAGTAGATGGTCTCCTGCCCAAGCATGGATTTGGTCAATGGTAACCATCTTCCTCTACTTTCATCCCACCACCTTCATGTTTTGTCCTGTGCTGCCCTTTACACTTCCCATTAATCCTATTAACATCTCATCACCCTCCTTGAACCCATGGAGCTCCTTTCTGCAGTGATGGCTGCAGCCATCACAGCCAGTAGTGGCACTCAAGTCTTTGAGGCTGTACACTCACAGAGAGTAGACTTTTCTGCATCCTTATGCTTTTCTGTCTGTCCATCTCCATCCACCATTCATCTCTGTTCTTAAATCCCTAGGCACCCTGAGTGGAAGGAGATGCCCCTTTGGTCTGTATGTATCCATCATTGCTTGGGCTGTCCTGGGTCCCCAGCGGAGTCTGTCAGGCTCTGTGCAATGCAGACCTCAAGGATGACCTGAATCGGTGGAGCACTAGGCTCACAGATTTGTGCTGGGCATTAGCTGGAGCTCAATTTCTCCTGCAGCTGGTCAAGGACTTCCTGCTGAAAGGCATCTGTGAGGGAAATGCCTCTTGCTGCAAACAGATACATCCTATCGGATGGTGCCAGTTTTGCTGACATTTACTCATTCCTTATCCTAACCTGATACAAAAATATTTCCCGCCCCCCCCCAATCTGGTTATTCTGGGCTTCACTGTTTCAGTTTTGCCAGTTGCTTTTTAGCTGCTGTGAGTTTAATGTTAATCTGTGTTCATCTGAGTTGCTTTGTACTTGGGTACATTGTGAGTGTTGGTGCCTAAGCCTGGATAAAAAAACAGGGGCAAAAGCCCCTCGGGACCAGCACTGCAATGACCAGCCTGTGTGCTGCAAGCTGAGCAGGGCTGGAAGGTTTAAATGCGCCCAGAACTTTGTGACAAATACTGTTCTGTTGAAAAATAGGAATATTTTCCCTTTTCTTGTCCTGATTTCATATCAAACCAAGTGTTTAAAGAGCCTGACTTTTCCTTAGGGATGCAAAATTTCATTTTTGATCAACTTCCCACTTGCAACCTTCAATCTGTTTTAGAAGGAACTTTTTTTTTTTTTAACTCAGTGAAAACAGACATTACTGGTATACCCCCACAAATACTCCTTTCTTATGTACCAACAACACAAGACATTTACCTTGGCCTACCAGGTACAACCGTGCCCTGAGGGAAGCTGAATTAAGCCCTGGTGATGAGTTACAGTGCATAAGGCTTCCCAAAGACAATCACTGTGATTTATGACCGCTGACATAACAAAGGTTTTGCCTGGTAGTGAGGAGTGATAGCTGATGTCCCTCTAAATGCTTATCATTTCTGGCAGCTTAATTGAATCCCGTTAACAGATGCAACAAAACTGAGAAACATTTCTCCTGCTAGCCGTTCTCATCAGACCAGCAAAGCCCAGCGTTGGCCTTATTTCCCTGTTTTCAGGTATTTTCCTTTGAAGTCAGAGGGTGCAGAAATGATTTCCAAAAACAAATATGCTACAAAAGGAGCATATTATTAACATATTTGATGTAAGGACACCCCGGCAGGAGAGCAACCTCCTGTGATGAGTGGTAGGAGGGGACCCTCAGAGAGTTGCTGCCATTTCCCCCCATGAATTGATGTGTCCCTTATTCAGCATGCAGAGGACTTGGGCTTATGTCCAACGCGGAGCCTTGCTCACCTCTTGGGAATTTTGAAGCTCTTCAGAGCAGTTGCGCAAACCCCCAGATAACTGGGACAGCAAGGGCGTCCAGCCCTGGCCTGCGAGGCATTTTGGGAGCCGCTCTGCAACACAAGAGCTCCGGCGGATGGGTGGAGGAAGCCAGGCACGTCTGGCAGACCTGCAGGCAGCAGGGAGCTGTGCAGGAGATCCCACTCCCTTTGGGTGGCCTGAGCGCTGCAAGAGGTCCGCTTTTGCTCAGCACCCAAGAGAGCAGCAAACCCAAGGCTGCTGGAGGCAGGTGAAGGGAGAAAGTTCATTGCTTCAAAGCTGCTGTGTGCAGGAAGGGGCCAAAACATGGGAGATGGTTTCTAAGGGGGTTCATCCATAGCAGCAAGGGACGCCTGTGGCCCAGAGTGACTTTTGGGAAAGATTAAGTTATGCATACAGCAGGTCCTTTTGCAGAAGCTGAGCTGGGCTCGTCTCTCATCCAGCTTCGTGCACCAGGGTGTTATCTTTTTTCTCGAGAAAGCCATGGAACTGGGTAGAATTTAAATTATACCCCAGAGATGTTGGCTCGCTTCTCTGACAGAGGTCGTAATGAGGGAGTCGGGATTCCAGTTATAGCCCGGCACGGCAGATGTAGCTGGTTTTGCAGATGATAAAAATACAGCCTTGTCTCAGGAATGCTGTAGAAGCGAGGCACGCATGTGGGTTGTTGGTTTTTTGTTTTTTTTCAGAGCAGTTCTTTAACTCTGGCTGTACTGTACAGCAGTTGTTCCCATTGGGAAATCAGTATTTACAGAGTAAGCAGCGATGAGACGTGGGCTGGGTGCCATCCAAGCACGTAGCACGACCTGCTCTGTCAAATGCCCGCACCTCAAGCTGTGGAAAATGTTACTCTTCTCTCTTTTGGGAAAGGAGTAGTTTTTCATTACCAGTGATGAACACTATTTTATTTTCGCTCTGCTCTGCATGCTTTTCAAGGCCTGCTTGCAAGGAAGGAGGCGGCCACTGCACTATAGGAGGCTATGCTACATACTCTCCTATATCATGCACAACTTACCTCTTCTGGTCAGAATTTAAGGCCTGGTGCACAGAATTAACCATCCCCTCAAATAAAAGTAATTTATCTCAGAAGGCAATCAGAACTGACCCTTCAAATATACTGAACTTCCAGCAAAACTTAAGCTCCTGCTTGGTGTCACCTGCATATTAGGGCCCTTCTCAGGGCTCCTGCAACTCCACTGCCTTCAGAAACCTTCACCTAGGAGACAAACTCTGCCCTGCGAGGAGCATGTCACTGCTTGGGTGAGGCTTAGCTGGGACTAACACAAACCCAGCTACGTGGGCCTGGTGCCTTGCTGGTCCACAAAGCATTGCCAACAGAGGCACACAGTGCAGGCGGAGCAGCACTGCCCTTCTCACTCCTCCTGGACACCACAAGACCACATCCTCCTGTTTTGCAACCGCACTCGTGAAGCTGTGTACTACTGCTTAGTGCTGTATTTTGTCCTGTTTGCAGCAGCGGCTCACAGCTGTAAGAAAAACGTTCTGTCTCTAATCTCTATTTACACAGGATGGTGATAAAGAAATTCCTCAACAATCACTTAATCTCTCTTTGGGCTGACACCATTGCTCAGCCCAGCTCCAACGCAGCAACACGTGCAAACACGCCACAGTGCTTTGTGGACTCGGGAAGGACCACCACGTGAAAACAAGCTCTGTACCAAAGTCTTCTGCTAAGCGTGATGAGTGAGCAGCCCTATGTCCCCTGAAACAGGCAGGATGATGCTGAGAGGAATGGCAGCCTCATCTTCTGGAAGCTGACGTGTTTAAAACTCTTGCCCATTTTTGGCACATGATCTGAAGCAAGAAGCCTGCTTTTGGGTGGGTTCCTGCTGTAAATTCGGCTGGTCAGCTGCAGCAGCGAGGTGCCACTAGCAGATGTGCTGTCCCCACTGCAAGCTGGCCTACGTGTGCAAGTAAGCTCTGAGCAAGTTCCGCGTGAACTCACCGTCTAGCCCTAAAGGACTGGAAAAACAGGAAGCTCTTTCAAAGGTGTCTAAGGATTTGATGTTGACATTTGAGTTTCCCTTTCATATCACTGCAATGTTTTTGTCCAGGCGCTTTATCCTGGCGCTGCGAAACTGTCACTTATTTCTAGTCAGAGATTTTGTGCTTTTGAAAATAAAGCCAAGGAGGACAGAAAATAAAAGTATTCCAAGACACTTCAGTGCATTAAACAAGTGTCTGCTATGCAAAGGTGAGCCTCCCCAACCCTTGGGGAAAAGCATATCTTGTGCACAAATAATTTAGCAAAACGACAAAGCTGTTCTGCCTACTGAGATTTTTGGTGCCAAACAGTTTGAGGAAAACCCACAACAAACTCATCAGTAGAAATAGAGTTAAAACACAGTGACAATAACATAGAAGGAGCTAAAGGTGACCCAGGACAATGCAGACTGCATGGCCACGCACCTGGGAAAGCGGCATCCTTGCTCAGCCAGGCCCCAAAGCAAGTAGATGGGCTGAGAAAACACGGCAGGGTTATCGTGGGGGCTCCTCTGGTGATAGTGTCACCTGTGAAATGGGCTCCATTTGCCAGCAGATTCTGGTCACAGAGGCTACAAGTACAGGAGGAGGCAGAGAGTATCTCACCCTCTTCCCAGGAGTTGCTGGGAACCAGCTCTCAGAGCAGAAACTGGCAGTGACAGTTACTTAAAAATGCACCCTTGATGCTGCAGCTGGAGCTGGCCACGTTTTTCTGCCGGTAAATTGTGCCTTGGGAGGAACTGTGGAAAAAAAACCCACCAAGAATCTGTGAATATAATCTCTTAGGTGAAACTCCATCCCACTTGTAACCCAACTCAGCAAATGTCCCTACGTTCACATTCCCATCAGAGCCATTTTCCATGGACAATGGCTTTCTTTGCCCTGGTAAACCCAGAAAGTCAGCATTTCCTCAGAGGAAGTTAATTTGGATTTTTAGACAAAAAAAAAAAAAAAAAATAGGAAGAGTGGGAAACCAAATCTTTTCAGTAATCTGGGAAAGTATTATCGGACAAGACCTTTTCTGCTAAAGGGAAACACTTTCCCTGGGCCATTGAGACACTAAGGACCAACACATTTCTTGAAAATTATCTTTAAATGAAAAAAATTAGATGGTCCTGCATTTCATTTCACCAGTACACATACCATACTTGTTGAAGTCCTGAATTTATTTTAAAAGACTGATTCATGCATTTAGCTTTTGGTTCACTCCTGTCTTAGTTTCGAAGCCATAATAAATCTCACTTTGGAGGTGCAGAATGATTAATTTCTCAACCAAATTTTTGCTTTGAAGTGTCTATTGGCTGTTAATAAAATCAGCCCTTTTACGTTCTCTTCAAAGTCCTAAAACACAAACACACGCGGATGCTTTGGGCCAAAGGAGGGAGCTAAATATTTGCCTGGCAGTGAGAATTGAGCTGAAGTGAGGAGGGGGGCTCCTATCTCACCACCCCAGGGAAAAGTCTTGCATTTGTTCAGCCAAAAGTGCTTGTGTGGAGGCAATGGGAAAGTCGGGACTGGGTCTCTGGAGCTCCTGATTTAGAAGGTGGAGTCTGGGGGAATGAACATTACTTTTTGTTAGAAAGCCACTAGTGTTTTTACAGCACAGATTTAATAAAGCTAATTTATGTCTGACTGAAAGTTAAATACCTCACAACCCTGCACTTAGCGTTTGCTTAGTGGGATATACTGTAGGGTCTGTGTCCAACCCACAGCTGGTTTAGCGATGTGTCTAGAAAGACCTGTGCCTCTGAGACTTGGAGAAACATGCAGCAAGCATGGCAAGAAGAGGAGAGAATTCCCAGCTGGCGTAGCTGAGCAGCCACCCTCTGAGGCCACCAGCTCAGGCTAGCTGGGAAAGAGCTTCAGGCACTCAAGGGTTAGAGTTTTTACAAAGGGCTCAGTAAAAATGGAACACTGAACTCAGGCGCCGATGCTTTGGGCCATTGCAGTTGTGCTAAGGTTCCCTCATGCCTGGGGAAGGGTTTCTCCAGAACAGGCGCTGCAAAGGAATCTTCATCCCAGGTTAGCAGCTGTGCTGCCAGCACAGCACAGAAGGGGGAAGAATGGGGGGAAAAAATCAAAGCAAGCTGGAATTAAGTCAGGGATATCCCATCAAAAGGGTTATCTCTGGAAGGTGTAGTTCTCAAAAAAAAAATTATCTTCCTTTTGCTAAAATATTTCCCGTTTACATTAGGGAAAGCCACACTTAGCTGTTTCATTTCAGTCGCTTAGCTCTGAACCAGGGCTAAACATGACGCATTTCAATTTTAAAAGAGCTTAAGATTGTCTGACGGTATTACCCCGTGATGCATCTGACCTACAAGAGCCACCTTCCAGGCTTCAAGCCCCTTCTTAGGTTCAGGGCACTTTGGAAGGCTCTATGTCCTAAAAATATCCCACTACTAAATGCGTGTGATGTGGTATGGGAACTGCTTGGCTTGTGGAGTATGGTGGGAGAGGAGTTCTGGGCTGGGAAGCCAACTAATCACAGATAAGGTGAAGGTAATGCTCTTGAACTACAGTTCCCATGAGCCAGTGCAAAATGGGGTGGTGGGGGGAGAGATTCAGGCTGCCAAAAGGTGTTTCCATGTGAGGAGAACCCTTCTAAATATATGAATCAAAGGAAACAATCACTATAAAGGCAAGAGGAAAAATCTGGATTTTCCTTGCACAACATTTTAATATTTGGAGTGAAAGTAAGTGCTGGAATGTCCAAGGATGTCAGGTTGAATTTTGCTAACCTGCAAGGCCAGACTTTGCAGATGGGGTCCCAGTACCCAAGAAATCCTCACTTGCTCCATCAGCTTCCATGGGACTGCCAACTGCCAGCTCAAGTGAGAGCCCTTCTGGGCTGCCCTTGTCTTCCTCTGCTCCCATGGCCAGCTTGTCAAAGCCTTCTCCTGTGTAAGAAATATTGAAATAATATTGTAATAATTTAAGTAATACATAGTAATAATAATATTGTAATAACTCTATTGTATGATAATATTGAAACGAGGTCATAACACTCGCACACGAGTTTCCATTAATTTTCGCATGAATCACTCATGATTCCAGGAAGCATGTTGTCTGGAAATAGTGATTTTTCCACCATTCCCCACCAGCATTTTGTGTACATGTCATTTTAATCTGCTTGGCAAACACAGGCTGTGCTTGATGTGCCTAAGAGACTTTATCCATTTAATCGCTCACACTCTTTTTAGATCTGTGCTTTCTGTGATCTGCCGTCAGCTTGCCAACCATCTCCTGCGGCTTGTAACTCATCTCAGAGCAGTCAAGCCCTGTGAACAGGGACTACAGGGGTTACAGCCTTTTCTGGACTAAGGTCTAGCCCTGGCAGAAATAAACCAACCCACTGTCCCCTGGCATGAGACTTTCCCACTATCTCTCATCCCACCAAAGCCAAGCTTCTGTGCCAAGGGTGAGGGTAGAAATCAAGATGAGGAGAGCACATGGAAAAGGAGCTGCAGAAGTTCTAGAATCAGAGTGAATTTGCTACTAATGACTTTATGAAATTACTCTACAAAACACTATTTTGGCCAAATTTGCTCCCCATCATGACCCCAGCTCTCACCCGCAGTTTGCCAAACTCATTTGGAAAGCTTCAGGAGTGTCATCAGCCACTGGTTTCAATAGCCTCCTGCAGAAATACAAGGACATACTCTCTTCTGAGGTGGCACTTTGGCCAGAACTTAACCCTGAGTATGTACCAGTGTCCACAGGCAGCACATGCTGCGGACAACTCAGTAGAGCACCATGAGGGGTACTGCTGTATTGTGCTTGCACAGAGAGGAATCTGAGTCCCAGTGGTTGCCACTCAGGCCAGGATTCAGCTTTGCAACCCTGCCAAAGTCTGGAGACCTTGGTCTGGTTCAAGTTTGTCCTTGGGAGCTGAAATCACACCTCCAGTGGGACTGGCTCAGAGGTGACCAACAGCCTCTGGCAGCGCAGGTGTGTGTTTTACTCCTTCCTCGTGCATGGGCAGTCAGGTCTTTCATGCCAGGCGTGTTCCACTCTACCCTGTCCTTTGCAATGGATTAATGGATTAACCCCTGATCTTTGCAGTGACCTAACTTGCAGTCTGATTGATGACTCTACTTGTTTTCTTGCATTTTGCATCACCAACACAAGAGAAAGGACCACCATACAAAAGAAACAGCTAGTAGAGAGGAGGTAAGAAACTCAGCAAGTATTTCATGGACTATTCCCATCCTTTGTTCCACCGTAGGTGTGACTTGAGGTAGCCAAACATTTGGAAATGACTGATTCTCCCTCTTCTGCTGGTCGTGTTGCTTTAACAAGACTAGAGGCCAACAAGAGGCAACGAAAGATTAATATTTTGGAAAAGACAAGAAAGTCTTTAAACCATTCACTTGCTGGGCTTCTTCAGGACCAGCATGGCATACATAAATCTTTGGCTCCAGCTAGTGGCCATTCATGGCAAGGTTTCTGACCTGAGAAGAGTTCTCACTGTAAAGTATTTCTGCACTGTATTAAGGTGCACGGTACAATATAACAAATACACCAAAGAGAATGAGAAGAGCAGAGGCCATGGAAACGTTCACATGCTGTCCATCTCACAGGGCAGGACTTTCTTCCTTGTCTGTCATGCAACAAGAAGGGATGTTGCTCCCTTACTTCATAGAATCACTAATATCCGGATCCTCTTAGGAGAGAGGCCTCAGCAGTGTTGACTGCAAAGCAATAGCGGTGCTTGCAAATGCAAATGTGTGTGTGAGAATCTGAAAAAGCAACAGACTGCAGGAGCAACAGGAGTGCGTGGGATGCCACACAGCATCAGCTATCTCTGCTTGGGGGTTTCTTAAGGATAGGGAAAGAAAAGGCAAGTTGGTGATGCCAGGGGGCTTTAGCACACTAAACCTGGCCACTGTAAGGATTGATTCTGACTTGGGTGTTTAAAAGAAAGAAACCAATCACCCAACTAATTAATTTATCCTTCAGGCTGAGAGAACATTTTTGTTCAGCCTTGGGAAAAGAAGGCTTTGGGGAGACCTTATCACCACATTCCAGTATTTAAAGGGTGGCTACAAAGAAGATGATGACTCCCTTTTTGCAAGGAGTCACATGGAAAAGACAAGGGGTAATGGGTACAAGCTACTCCTGGGAAAGTTCTGATTAGACACAAGAGGATAATTTTTCAGAATGAGAATGATCATCAGCCATTGGAGTAATCTCCCCAGGGAAGTGGTGGATTCCTTAACATTGGACACTTGTAAGATTCAGCTGGACAGGGACCTGGGCCATCCTGTCTAGACAGTGCTTTTTCCAAGAAAGTTTGAACCAGATGATCCTTTCAGTCCCTTCCAGCCTGGTATTCTACGATGCTATTAGTTATTTTCCTTTATATTCATCAATATCCCCTTCCTAAAACACAGCAATTCCTTTCAGTCCCCTCAAGTGCTAAGGAAAATCTACAGCAAGTCAGAAAGTCCAGTGGAGCTCTGCTGTCTGACTGGGATTTGCCCCTCTTGCAACAGGATCACGAGCAGGGTTTACAGCAGAGTTAATGGGAGTGACTGCTGAGAGTAGTAGGGTTTTCCAGAGACACCCTCCACCTGGCAGCAGAGTGGTTCCTTCCTCCTACACGTGAATGCATCTGGAGTGCACCTAAAAAGGCCTCGTGTTCAAAAAAGATCTCCTACCCATCATAGTTACCAGTGCAGTTTTCCTCTCTGGGGACTGAAACTGGTTTCAGAGTTAAAACAGGGACTATCAAAGATGCCTTGGCATTTGCCTTGGGCAGGAGGGATGCCACAGGCTGTGATGTTTATTGGCTTCTGCCATAAGGAGGGAGGAAATGAATCATAGAATGTTAGGGGTTGAAAGGGACCTCTGGAGATCATCAAGTCCAACCCCCCTGCCAAGCAGGACCATAGAATCTGAAGCCTAGAGGTGGTGGTTAAAATACTAGTATTTGCAGTAGTGCACTGCTAATTATTTTAGTAAAAAGATGTTACTATGTTGTCTTTAAAACACAAACTACCTCTTTCTGTGGCTTCCTGAACCAGAACCCCTCAGCCTAGTTGCCAAAATCGCCAGATAGCCCTGGACAGCTTCTGTGCAATAGTTGCCAGTTTTTGAAGCCAACAGTGAATAAGAGATCTAAAACTGGAGTGAGGCATTGATTAATGGTCCTTGAGTGGTGTTGGTTGACGTCTAAGTAATGATCATGAGGCATTGTGTAAACTTTTCTATTTGCTTTCATATACAATTAATTACTGTCTTTTTCCAAAATTTCCAATCAATACTGTTCGAGTCAGACGTAAGCATCCTGTAGAAACTGCACTTGTTGAGGAACAATTGCAATTGTAATAAGGGAGGATGGAAGGAACACATTGGCTATGTGCTTGTCAGACAAGTTTGTCTTAAAATATGAACATAGTGATCAGGTAGAGGTTTAGTCACCTGATAAAACTGCCAACTTTAAGCTTAGTCAAGACTTGAAGCTCTCCATCTTATAGCAGGAGCTCTTTGGCTGGACTTGACATCTGTCTGGGTTTGACAGGTCATGTTCTCGGTCTCTGCAGGGACCTGTGCATTTTTTCTTATGCAACTGATGTGTTGCCAGCATTAGTTATGTAGGGAACTGCTCTTTGTAGGGTTAATGGTTGCAGGCTGTGGTTGCCATGGTGATTTCTTGTGTGTATGTATTGGGGGTTGGGGGAGAGTGATAGCAGTAGGAGCTAACTTTGATGGGAAAAAATAAAGGGAAAGTTAAAGGAGTGTGACTTGTTCTCTCATCTCTGAGACATGTATTTATGCTTTTCTTCATCAGGAAAACAGGGAGCGAGAGATCCAGGAACTTCATAGTCTGCAAAGGCGAAAGGAGCTGGAGGAGAAGCGTCGATCCTGGGCAGCTGGAGAGCTTGGAAGCTTTGGCCGGAGCAGCAGTGAAAATGATGTGGAGATGTTGGCCAAAAAGGGACTTGAAGAATTTCTTCCCTTCTTGCAGCAGAGACCTCAAAGCCCTTCGTACAGAAACCCCAATTCTAGACGCTCTCGACTTTCTTTGGGTATTACTGCAGACAGGGAGTTGCAGAGTTTCCTGGAAATCTCACAAGATGAGGATCCAAACAAGTTTAACAGCCTTCCCCGTGCAAACAACCGACAAGCAAGACCAAACGCAGCCTGGACTGAATCCAAAGAAACAAGAGATCTCAACTTAAATACCTTGCACTTACACCAACAGTCTGAAACCAAAGTGAAAAGTGGTGTCCTACTGCAGGTGCCACCAGCTCAGCCTGGTCACTTCATTGGCTCAACCGATCCTGGTGCCCGTTACTCACAGAGAAGCACCGACTACAACACGCACACTTCCAATGTGTCCTGCGAGGAATCCACAGATATAAATGCACTGGCCCTTGCAATTGAGGAGCGTGAACTTGTTAAAGGATTACGTAAGTTTGATATTCAAGGACCAAAGCCTGCAGAGGATACACCTTTACTATATTTAGAGGATGCTGGTGGAACAGACTTGGAGACTCTAGATGATCTAAGCTTTCATTCCCTTAGCACTGCCGATGATGACCTGCCCCCAGCTTGCAGAAGTTCCAGAGAGGACCATGACCATAAAGCCAAGGTATCGGGTTGCAAGAGTGAAGCTTCAGAGCCCAGCAGCAGCCCTGTGTCTATGGATACAAGTGTTTCGGGAAGTAGGGAAGATGGGCCAGTGTTCTATGTGTCAGATACAACGACTGATTGTTCTTTGACATTGGACTCTGAAGAGGGAAATGATTTTAAATCAGCGGGCAATGAAATAAGAAGTGAGGCTGGCAAAGCACGCTCTTCTGGGACTGATGCTCAATACAGGGCTAGAACGTTCTTCTCAAACCTGAATTCTGCTTCTGCCAAGGATCTGTCTCTTCACACTTCTGCAAATGATAAGGATGATGCCAACAGCAAGCACACCCTTCCTAAAGAAAAGCCCATAAAAAATAAAGACCCAGCAGGACCAAAGAGAAACTCTCTAAAAGATAGATCTCCAAGCTCCTCAAAATCCAGTGGCACTCGCCCTAGCCACACAACTTCTTCCAGACCTGTAAGAACTTTGAATGCCTCTGAGAATGAAAGCATGAGGAAAGTGGTGCCTATTTCTCGGTCAAACAGAGCACCAAGCAGCGTGAAAAAGCCCGAAGCCAAGCCCACACTTCGTGAGACTAGTACAGTGGAAAGTCGGCTGTCTCGTCGCAGCTCTGTCCGAGGCACAACAGACACGCTGCCAAGAAGTCCTTACAGGCATAGCATGTCAGTAGAGGAGCCAAAGTTACAAAGGGGCACTGTCACCTCGAGCAGTGCTCATTTTGAGAGGGACAGAGTCTCTCTCAAGAAGCCAAGCTCTAAAACTGTTAGGAGTGCTGTCAAATCAAAGATAGACGAAACGAAGATGTGTCGCTCCAGTGCAAAACCCCAGACCCCCACAGATGACACCAAGGCTGCCACAGTCAGTGTTCCCAAAACGCCATCTGCTGTCCCAAACTTTGCGAGGAACACAGTGGCTTCTTCTTCAAAGCGTGCAAAAGTGGATCTATCCAGCTCGTCCAAACCTCCAGCCATCACAAGGTCGGTGTCCCAGAGGCTGCCTAAAGTGAAGCCAGCAGCAACCTCTGATGATCCGATTCCAAAGGATAACAGTGTGAGTACCTTAAAGAGAGCAAGTAGCGCCAGAGCAGTTGGAAGAAGCATCCTCTCGGGAGAAGCTGTCAGCACTAAAGTAGAGCCTGCACCAAAGGAGGCGGGAGCAGAGGACAAGGCCTCTCTTAAACTGAAAGATCCAAACCGGACCACAATTGGTAAAATACTGAAGCCATTACTGAAATAAAGGAGAGGTTTTGTGAATCTTGGAATGTGAACATTTGTTCAAGCACTGGATGTCTGTGTCATGAAATTCCTTAAAGAGTAACGTTGCTGATAAGCAACATCATGTGCTCGTTAAAGTACGGCACACAGTTGGAAAAGGGCAAGTAGTTGTGTTCTGGTCTGAATCCTTATTAATTAATTTGAATGTATTTGAAGCCACTGTGATGGAATGTGAGGGTAACAGCAAATCATTGTGTATTTGTGATGCAGAAGGTCACCAAAAGCCAAAAAGTTTTAATAAGTTAAACTATAAGATGAAACGCTTTGTGACAGAGAACATGGATAAAGGCCAGTTTTTGTGTACATAAGATTCTTCCTAAGACTCAAGCCTTTGTGCTGGTTGGTTCCTTATTCGATGTCAAAAGTGAATCCTGTGGAACAGTACTGAAAATGAACTGGAGTGATTGTGCTTTCCATTGCTTTCAATTCCTTGGATTCAGGAACCCTTTTTGCCTGTTGCAAAGTCCATTGCTGGCAATTGGACAGACTGGGAACTGCTGGCCAAAAAATAGTAAAACAAGACATTTGCTGTTTGTGGCTGTCTTTAACCTCACTGAAGAATTTATAGCATGTTTTATGAATGTGTATGTGTGTCTGGAGAAGGCTTTCTGCTGGGCAGGAGGCTTACACTCCAAGAATGTGGCAGCATTGTCTTGCATGCACAAGTAGATATGGCTGGTGCTGCATCAAGTAGCACGGCTGAAGGCTGCGCCTGTTGGAAGGGCCATCGGTAACCATTGGGATGATGACTACTCCTGACTTGTTTTGGTCACAAGCAAACTTGCCAGCTTTTGGTCATACAGAAGTGCCATATATTTATGATACATATCAAGGATGTTTGCAGTTCAGCTCTTGGAGGCTGCGATGTAGTGCTGAGCACTTTCTTACCATTCCATGTTTCCACTGGTTTATCTCCTACCAAATTACTTGAATGTTGCAATGGCTTCGATTGAGCCATTAGTTTCCCTGCCTCCTCCTCTCCTTGTCAACATGAGTATTTAGCATGAAACGCAGAGCTTACGCATGACAACGTTTTTGTAGACTTCTTTGGTTGCTTCAGATGTGGTTTTTAATGTTTAAAGACTCTAAAGGATGAATTAAACTAGTATTTGATAAGCTTTTTACAAAATAAAAACACCTCTTTTTTTCCTGCAGATACAAATTTTAACTCCTGTCAGACTAAGGTACAGAGAATGAGGGAAAACTTGTTCAGCATGCTGTGCATCTTCTCAAGAGAAATGTATGTAGGTGGGGAAACGGATCACCGTTTTCCTAAGCATCTTATTTTAAAAGTTGCCTTTTTATTCACTTATGAATGAAGCCTCATTTAAGAATAAAAAAAAAGAAAAAGAAAAAACACAAAAGGAAAATCTCTATGGACAAGTGGCATTGACTTTACTAGTGGTAGATCTGTTTGTCTGCTCTGTCCCTCGGTGCTGGGAGAGCGTAATTCAATGAGAATGAGCCATTGAATTGCTGACATGCTTCTCATGGGCTAGTATCGGGGACAGCTAGCTTTGTGTTTTGGATTTGGCAAGGAGCCTTTAGCTCTTCCCACGTACTGGCAAATCTTGATGCAGACATCATACCCAAACACCATGAAGTGTTGCATAGGGCCTCTTGTTTGAGTCTGTCCCGCAGGGAGAATTCATGTAGCCCACTTTTCGGCAAGGGCGAATTTTTGCTTGAAACCCTATGAGCTTTTTGGATACTGCCTCCCTTGTGGGTTAGATACAAAAGCATCTCCTTTCTTATTTGTATCTGTGTGTATGTATGCACATCTGCAAGAGCAGATGATTGACTTTTTTCCTTTTAAAAAAAGAAAAAAACAACAAAAATTTTATTGGTAGCAAGCTTGAAAAATAATTTAAATGTGTTTGGTATATGTAAATAAATTTCTATAAATCTGTGTAAAAGAAAACTGAATGTTTGCATTAAACATCCCTTTGTCTATTCCTTAGTACAGTATCATGGAGTATCCTTCAAGTCACACATCTTATTAATACAGAAAAGGATGATGGATGTCCATTGAACCACCCTAACCTGGTCAATAAATCTTTAATAATGTTGTAATATAAATTCCACACCCATTTCTTTAAAACATCAGCTGGTTGTGTAAGAGATTCGAACCATGAATCAACTTCCTGACAGATTTCACAGTCATTTAAACATATTAGTGTTACAATCTCTAGCTGTATATTGCACAAATGTGCAATTATTAATTCGCTGAAAGGAATTTACACAAAAACAAAAGACCAAATAATTACAGTACATCAGTACATAGTTGTTTGTACTGTTCTGAACGGCATTAGACTGGTTACACTGTCAGCATATAAAACGTAGGATGCTGCTTATGTTTCACATAGCAAAAAACTGTACTCTACAAGACAGTTAGTGATAGCCTAATCTGAGCTAGTTTTAATTTCAAACTATGGGTGTTTAATAGTAACTGGCATTATAAATCAACTCAAGTTTTTTTATTTTATTAGAAAAGCTTATTATG
>JAVSBS010020500.1:8396-26668 GCA_033124195.1 Coracias cyanogaster | reverse complement strand
AGGCTAAGGATTCGTATTTGTCATTGAAGCCCCAGAGTGAGATGATAAGAGATACAGGCCTAAAGTCAAACCGAGTTTATCTCACGACACATCAAAGTGTGGTTCTCAGGCCCTAAGAGGAGACTCCAGATGCATAGGAAATGTCAGTGCAAGTTTAGAAAAGTGGATGTATAAGTGAGTTTATACTTGTGTTTCCAATAGTATTCTCTGTTTTAAGTTGTTCATACAATTCTAAGAATATCGTGCTCTGGATTGAGACATCTTATCTAGCGAAAAAGGAGTGAGTTAGAAATGAGCCATCTCTGTTTCAGCATGAGTATATTGAGATTATCTCTATTGCCGGTGACATTTCAGCCTTATTTTACCACCATCTACTGTCTGGTAAGGAAAACACTTTATAAAAACCCAACAAAAGCAAGCAAAAGAAATCCCTAAATCCCTGACCTCCTGCTCTGTACGTTAGCAAATGAAGTTCTAATACCAGACCTGTTTTCAGCCATGCAAGTTCTTCTTCACTTTTGAAACAGAAATGCCAAGATACAACTAAAGAAAAAATCAACAGTGATTGTTGTGAATTTAATGAGGTTATGTTCATTTTTTTTCTAGGAGCTAAAGCTTTAGTAGCTTTTTGTAACTTTGGAAGTGACTTCTGATTATTCCTGAGGGTAAGAACTAGGTTTATTAAAGACAGAATATGATACTTAAAATATCTATCCTATGGAGAAAAAGTGGTTAAGGACTTTTCATTCTAAAAGCAAGTCTTTTCATTTCATTTTTTATCTCTCTTCATGGTGAGAACTAGCCATTTCTTCCTGTTCTTTGATTTATCTCATTTTAATCTCATCTTCTAACATTGCTTCTTCTGCAGAAGAAGAAATGCCTTTGGAAAGGGATCTTACTAATACCAGGGTACAATGTGAACTGCTTCTCCCCTATTAACACAGCCGTTCACTTTGTCAAAGAATTCAAATAGTTTTTTGTGTTGTGGCTTCTCTCTTATTGTGATTCTTAATAATTTTATTTGGAATATATAAACAAACTCACATCTGTAATTTCTCAGCTTTTTTTTTCCAGTTTTCTGCTGAAATCTTAATTCAGGAGAGTGCCACTGACCATTCCCCTCAAAACAAGCTCTAGGGTGGGTGGAGTAAGCTGAACTCCAATATCACAAATGCTACTGCATGTAATTAACTTAGATTTTTCTGCTACAGCCTTATCTTACTTAGGCATTGGTTTTCCACCCTAATCATCTATCAGACCTTCTGAGTTTTGGCTTCAGATGTGTTTGAAAATATTTTACTACTGCATTTTTAAGTCTTTAGTAAGTTGTCATTCAAGGGTTTGTTTTAGTTTTTTTTCTTGTGTGTGGGTTTTCTTGGAGATTTGATACCAGGGAGGCCGCTTTGTTAATTTTCTGTTTAAATCACAGTTTATGTTGTTTTCTCTTTTCCTTAATTGTACAGAACATTCATTCGTGAATGTGTTGCTTTACTTTAGTAAATCCCTTTGTCCTGCTGTTTGTTTAATCACATATCCTGTTTAAATGGAACTTTACTGTTGACCTTTTCCATTGTTGTTTCCTACCTGAATTTTATAGACTTCTGTTGTACCCTTTCCTACAGTTTGACTGCATCCTTGAAGGATATGATGTCCCAATCTATGGGCACCCTTTGATTTTCTTTTGGTCTTTAATTGAGACCTTTTATTTCAGGTTCCAGGTGGCATGCTATGCTTTGGTCTAAGTGGGTCCTCCCTTCTTGCAGAAGTCATCTCTTTGTATACTGTCTTTATCACTTTTTTTTGTTGATTAAGCTCAGGGTCAAGTGTATGCCAGAATACTTTAATGGACATTCAAAAGATGTCTTTATCTCAGTGATGTTAAGATCCTAAGATCTTAAGATACAGAGGCTGTTCCAGGGACTGGAATACTCTAATACTGTGCTGGTATTAAAAAACAGTAAATTGTATACTTATCAAATTAGCCTGAACAAAAAGAATGGGTAAGTTCATACAGGATATATTCAGGGAAGATTTAAAGAAAGTAATATAATTAAAACCAGTCATACATAGTTTTAGTGGAAGTAGGGTTTAGAAATGAATTTGTATATGCAGAATGAAGAATTGCAATAAGGAAAGCAGTGGCTCTGAGAAGAGCTAGGGTCACAGAAGAAAAAAATACCAGCAGGAACTCCCAAGACTAATGCTTTGGTAAAACAGAACTGCTAATGTAGCTCTCTAGTGTATAACTCAGAGAAGCGTTGAGTAGGAGGATTAAGGCTATTTTCATCTCATATAATATATTGGTGAACTGGAATACTGCAAGCAGTTCTTGTGTATGCATTTTCAAAAGCTGCTGAACAACCATTTATACTTGCGAAAAATTACCACATGAAATATTTGTATTGTGACCAAGCCTTATCATGACAGACTTTAAGATCAATCTCTTTTGCCTATCTGAATGAGACTGAAGAGTTAATTTTAGTAATGTTCGCGACTCTGTTTTAAATACAGGAAAATGCTAGATACTTAATGCTAGATCTCTTAAATCTATCAGAAAAAGTCATTACAAGATCTTTTGGCTGGATGTTGAAGGAAATCTAATGGAAATCAGAAATTAGACTCATATTTAAATGTCTTCCAGTAATTAGCCACCAGAACAAACTGCTAGTGGATATCTTCAAATCAGGAATCAAAGTCTATTTGGAAGATATGCTTTAGCAAAACACAGATTGCTTGACTGAAGTTGCACGACAATTCTATGTAACTGAACAAAATTTAAGTTCTGTGACATACCAAATGTCATATTAGATGAAATAATTTTGACTTTATTATGCTTGATATAATATAAAAGTATAAAAGTACTGTCAGTCTGATATGGGCTGCCTCCAGTTCAAAGATCTGCTCACCTATGCTTCCCATGGTTACTGTTAGTAAACACTTCCCTGTTTCTGGCCTTATTTGTAACATCCATGCAATTTCTAACTCTTTAAGGGTTTCATAATCATCAACGTGAACAGAATTGAAAGTCTATAATTTCACAAGCATGCATGTGTGTGGTGAATAGTCTTCTGTAGCTTCATAAACGATCTCCAAAATTCAAAGGGAGTCTGATGCATTTCAGCTCTTGTATATATCATTAGTTTCCCATGTCTCCTTTTTGGATTAGATAATACAAAATGGGACTCAAATCTTCTGGATTTCTCACCAGTTTATTATGCAATTAAATGTGGGTTTACAAGAGTTTATTGCATGTTTTTTCTGACCAACCTTTTACTCATCATTGATAACAGCACTTGGGATAACGATAGATAATAAATCTGATCTAATAGGATAACAGATGTATGAGTGTTTTGATGAATGTGTTTACCATCTTTGAGCATTCTCAGTGTCTTTAATGCTAACTTGTTTCTTATCACAATAACTCAGGACATCCCATCTCAAAACCTGATGAAAAATACATTGCAATATAAATCAAAATATGTTCAGACATGCATTTGAGGATGAATTATACTTAATTGAAAATTATGATCTGTTTAATGAATAACTTGTAGTTTTGAATCTATGGTGGATGGGCTTTTAATAAAAAATTCAGAATATTTTTTAGCATTGCCTTTGCTGAAGAAAAACAGGTTCAAATCAATGATATTTAAAATTCTGAAACAATGTGATGATCTGGGAAACTATTTCCAATCAATTTGTTTGTATATTGATTTTGTTACTATTTTGAATCCAGAGAAGAAAGGATTAGATAATGCAGTTGGTTGAAGCAATGAAAACAGTTCATGATTTGCTTTGTCTCAGTATGAACAATAACTAGCACTTCTGATAAAACTCCAAATTTCTCATTGATTTGAATGCTGCTAGGATTGATCACCTCATGAGATGATTTGTAAGGCATTTTTTTCTTTTTAACATAGGAGGAAGTTCTTCATATTGCAAAGTCTGGTTCTCCTTAAAAATTAACAGCATACCTGCAGCACCAGAAAGAGAGATAGATGTGAAATGCAGAGCTCTGGTAAGATTAATCTAAGTGTTTAATTTTGTTCTACTGCATTAGAATAAAACTGTAATTTTTATTGTTGGTCTTGCTGCTATCACAGAGGATTAATCAGTTTTATTAAGTGACCGCATAGAATCACTTTTTTAATAATAAAACTCAATGCTTACTAAGATCTCATTTAAGTTCAGTGATATGAACTAAAATGAATGCTTGAAAGTGTCTTCTTTATCCTATTTGAATAATTACATTTTTATTCTACTGACATATGCTTCTAATTTTCTATCTCAGATAATGCTGAATTCTATAAAAACTTCAAGCTGTTTCTGTACAGTCCACAAGAGAATAAGTCTCTTTTAGTGCCATCCTTCCTTATGCATGCCAAATTATTATTGTCATTTAGATTTCCTTAATCATTGGAATGTTTTTAACCATATTTATATTACTAGATAAATACGTACTTTCCCTCTCAAAAATTAATTACATTGTTAGTCATTTTAGAGGAATGATTACATCATATTAAAGGAGTTTTATGTTCTAAATCACTTAAGTATGTAAAGATGAAATAGCTGTTTAGTATGTTTGCTTAATTGATACTGGTTTTATTCTCCAAAGATTTGTAATCGTATTTATCTTTGAATTATGCTTTGTAAGGTTTTTCTTTTCAGAGCTAATATTTTTCTTATCTTCTGTAAATGGATATTTGCTTTATCATCTGTACATCCTGTATTCTGCATTAATTGTTAGCAGCTAAGAAATACTGACTTTAATAGTGGATGATTGATATTTTTCTGTAGGAACATTTTTGCAAATAAAAATATGTGATACAACTACTAGGGGACTACCTCTTACAGTAACAGATGCTGGGAAGGGAGAAGAATCTTCCCAGTTGACTTTACATGTCACCACATATTTATGTGGGAGAAGAAAATCCAAACCAGTAAGCGTTTCTTAAAATATCATTGTTCATATACTACTACTGGTTTGCTCTTCTTTCCTTGAAAGATTGTGAACTTCTGTAGGGCTGAGTAACAGATGATGATGTGTTCAAAATCTTGGTGTTGGGTGAGCATGGTGGTAGAAAGATGTCTGGTGCTAGTAAGAAGTACAAAAGCTAGACTAAAAGAGTTTGTGATTTTAAAAGAATAGTGTAGGTTTTTGTCCTACACGATCATGCAAATTGTATAGTTTTCTGATGTGAAATTACTGTTAAAATGGTAAAAGGAAAAGCTACATTTAATGTATATTATTGACTCCTATTGTGTAATAAATTCTCAATGTGCATTTTGACTATGCCTATAATTTTTAATCTAATTTGGTATGAAAACTTTCAAAAAAGACTTACAGTAAAATCCAGCATACTTTCACAATGTACAGCACACTGAAATTCTTTACCTGAGTGGGGATAATTCCTTTCTAGGAAGATGAAGAAGGTGAACAAGTAGCTATACCTCTTCTTCAGGCGTCTATGGAAAATCTCATTTAAAACATTTTTATTGATGAATTTTAAAGATGACACAAAGATTTTAGACTAAAAAATAATACACGTGGTTACTATTAGGGAAATGCTGTTACTGAATGCCAGTTCATTTTGGAGTGGGAAAGCTTTCTGTCTCTATTATAAGTTACTGGGATTATCCTAGCTAATGTCTCACTATAAACTGTCAGTGTGACACCAGTTAAAAGAACTACTACAGTCCTTGACTGCTAAAGAATGGTCAAATACAAGCAGAAAGCAAATAATGCTGGTAGTAATGGTGTAAGAATGTTCCCACATCTGGAGGTTAAGAATTGTCTTGAAGTACTGGAAGAAAATCAAAGAAATCTATTAAAAGCATGGTGGACTGGAAAACAGGCCTTGTTGTATGAAGTATGTAAGTATCTCTATCAACTTAGTTTGCCAAAGAAAAAATGGAGAAGGAATGTGATCATTCACTAAAGAATATTGAAAGATAGTGATTGTCTCTCAATTTGGCTGACCAACACGCAAGAGCTAGAGGCCAAAAATTTAAATGTTAGAAATATTTAATCTTGCATGGAATTTCCTAGGAATGCTTAGTGCAGTTTCACTGATATCACCCAGCAGTAGGACTAGTAGGAATCCAATGCTTCTATCCATCCTTCCTTCTCATTCTACTATCTGAAGAAGAGAGCAGGATTTTGGGAAAGGAACAGGATGTCCAAAGGATGACTCCTCCTCTCTTCATATAGTGGGCTACATTGGACTGGTCAACCCAGTTCCAAACTGAACTGTTCCTTATATGCTTTTCTGACTTGCATTTCCAGATTTAGCTGATAATAACAGTGTCCTGTTAACAGCTCCACAATTGATTTTGCATTCTAACGGATTTATAAGCTTTAGATCAGAGGTAACACCCTTGCCAACTCAGTGGGACTTCTCTTCTCATAGAAGGAAATTTGGCTCAAGAAATAGTTCCCTTGAAAAATCATGGCAGATCTTTAGCCCTTGGGAGTCATACTCTGGGGACTGTAGAGGTAGAATCCATCTCTTTTGGGTGTAAATTAACTGGATATTTTCCGGATGCTCATCTAACGTTCTTCAAACATGAATGGGTGTTTAAGTTCACGGAAGCAAAAGAGAACGACTCATAAGCACGACATTCACAGACATTCGTACTGTGTGGATTCTGGGTCTGCCAAATGTTTCTTTCTACTTATTTACTCCTTTTGTGTCTCGCTACATGCTAGTATAGACAGATCGTAGCACCTAAGCTTTTGTAACTCTTCCTGTCAAAAAAGACAGCGTCATGTTTATTCTAAAAGGAGTTTGCATTTTGTGGCAACTGCATTGTGTCAGTACACAAGTATAATGTAGAGAGCTTGTTACAAATACAACCAGTGTTAAAGTAGATCCAACTTAGAATATAGATTATGTCAGTGTCTCCTTTATTAACTTTTTAATTATTGATTTAATTAAAAGTAAAAAAGCATATAGTTAAGAATATTTTGTGTTTATGTAACTTGGCAGTTGGAGATGGTGACGCACTGCTTTCATAGCTGTTGTACATTAATTTTTCATAAATCCTAAGATAAATTGTAATTTGAATTTTGTTATACATGATGGGTACTTGGATCATGTTCTTAGAAACTGAGTAACCTGAAGTTATGAATCATGTCCTAAGACCAATTTTTAGAATATGCTTTCATAACAATTGGTAGCATAAAAAGTACCATTCTGTAAAAAAACCATGGCAACATGGTTTGTGGAAGAAAAGCTTTCAGAAAGTGATAATTATTAATCACTCTAACTAAAAGTATTTTGGCAAATAATTCAGATCAGAACATATTTGTATAGCCCATTAAAAAAAAAAAAAAGGAGGGGGAGGGGTTCAAAAGGAGGGTAGATTATTAGAAGTTTTAGAATATGAGTCAAAATTTTTAATCAATATACGGCAGCTGCTAACTACCTCCTCTCTTCCCTACAGACACGTTCTGTGATATACAGCAGGGAGCTAACGTAGATCACAAAATGATAGCTGAGCTCTCCCTAACTACCATTGGACAAAAATATAAGGTTATATCTAAACCAAGTAATGAGAGAAGTGTTTCATCAATGCTAGTTGAGTGGTCATATATATATATATGAAAAAAGACCTGTTAAGAAAGACTTGTATAATTAAACTACTATGTCACTTAGCCCATAACTGCTGTTACTAGCCCTGTGGCTGATGGTATCTGGTATACAGATTATATAGCTTAGAGAATTAAGTATTAAAGGAACTGAATTTTTGAACTCTATTCCTGGATATACTTCTGTAATGATTGTCTTTCTAATCAGTGGCTGGTGCTAGAGTTTATCTTAAGACAAAACATGGTTGCATAAACGCTCTGTAGGGTTGCAGTTTTGTGGTATGTTTGGTTTAAAGTAACAATTAGAGGAACACAAAAGATAACAGTGAGAATTTATCAAAAAAATGTAGCTATCATCAGTATAAATTTTCAAACTATGTTTAGAGGCTCTTACAGGTGGTGATCTGTGAATTTTTCTGCAGAAGTATGGCCTTTAAACCTGTCCTGCCATTTCCCTGAGTTGCCAAGAAAATCAGTGGTACTGCCACTGGTTTCCCCCTCAGGGATTAATGTGAATTAGTGAGTAGTGAGAACTCACTGCTTTCCTGGTGTAATATGAAGAAAAAGGAAAAAGGAATCTTTATTTATTCCATTCCTATGAAATTTTTCCATCTATATAACAGGAAGCTGTGTCTTTTACTTTAGACTACTTTGGCAGGGGTACTACTGCTCTCACAAAATGTATCAATATCCCTCCTTCTTCAAAATAGTATTGCTGTGCTCCTGTGATCAGAATACTATTTAAAAATCATAGAGTGAAGTTCAAATACATTGTTCATCTCTAGAACATGGGTTGAAGCAGCTAGCTGTTCTGCTGGATTTCCATGGATAGTATGTGCAGCTTCTGAAGCAGCAAATGATAATTAAATGGCATCAGTACAGTGAGCAGCAAGTTTATCAATACATAAAAACACTCAAACAACATCTGAATCAGGAATTTCTAGTATGTATATAAAACTAGTAGATTACTGATTTGATTAAAAAACAGATGCTGTGTTGAAGCTTGTAAAATGCTTTTAACTCAGGAATTGCTTGCCTGAAGTTACACAATTTTAGTTGACATTTTTCCTTTAGGCTAAAACCGTACCTATTTCAGATGGTTTGGCCTACTGAAAAAGGAATCCAGATCTTTACTCTTCTATTTTAATCAGAGTAAGGAATGACTATGCAGTTGTGACAATATGAACGTATCTCTGGCACTTGCTTAATCATCATCCTCACTAGCAGGAAGGGACCAATGTCTGTTACTCTATGAAGACTGTTCTTCAGCCTTTTAAAAGTGAATATGCTGCGTAATTTCAATTGGTGGTATAAAGGTATATGAAAATCATTGCAACTGAAGTCTTAGAAGACTAAAGGGAAGATAAATTCTCAGTGAGTTTAGAGACTACATTAGTTTAATCTCCAGAACTATTTGTATAAAAGTAACCTAAAGGTCATACAGTTGGTTCCCTGCAGCAGATATTTCTATTGAAAAATTCCAGCTAAAGTTATTTGAGTGAAGTTAACACTACTCATTTCACATAGGAAACAGTGAATGTGTGTGCAGTAATTATTCATTTATGTATTTTTCTGGGATTTAGAAAGCATACTTTACAAAGCATTTTAACAGTTCAAAAGAACCATCTAAGAAAGTTGGAAACTTTCAAAAGCCAAATTACAATTTGTTTGTAAATATTCATTGTTCATTAATTAAATAATAATTCTAGTTATTATGAATTGTTTGTATATTTGTGGGTATTTTTAGCTCTAAATGCACAGAAGACAACTATATTTTTTTTAATTTTACCAACTGAAAATTTTTAATTATCTTCAACCATTGACAACATTGTAATAATTCACAATTTAAAAAAAATGGTTACTGTATTTTACTTTGGTGTTTACTGTGGATTTCCCAATGGGGAACAGTAGTACAGAAGCTGAATTTAGACTGATAGATTCAGGTTCATTATCTCAGATCTTAGAAAAATGGACTGTAACAGTTACTTTGCCTTGCAAATATTCTAATAGATTTATTCAGGTTGTATGTAGAGGTCAAGAAGTAAGCTGATTCTTAAGTGTTTATGTAAAATGTCTAAAAGGCTGGCAGTGTACATTGCTGGTTCACTGATTCAAGAGATTTCTAATCCATCCATATATTTGAAAAGTAGTATTGGCTGTCTTGAGAGGAAGTATCTAATATGTGAGCTCTGAGCAGGATCTGTACAGCAGAAGATAAGCCAGAGGGGAAAGTCTGCTTTGAACATTGGATTATTAGTTTCTGCTTTAATAAAACCAAATGCCTGGAAGGGATTGAGTTTGGTTTCCACTCCAGTGTGGAGACAGTAGTTTTGTCTATTCTATGCCAAATCTTTTTTTCTTTCTCTCTCTCTCTCTCAAATCCCTGAGAGCCAGAGAAGTACTCAAAGGTTGGTAATGATGTAACTCTGAAACATATGCTGCCCGCCCCCACTTCCACAAGAGTTGTTCTTGCTGAGTTGGAACTTGTGCTGCTGTTGCCATTTGTAACGGCTCACAGATCCGTGCCACTAACGCACTACTGCACTCTTTGGTGGTGATTTTAAAAGAGCGCTGTCACAGTCTTCATACTTAGCAAGGTGTTTACATGCAGATCTAAGAAAAGGCAGAGAGTTTCCATTACTGGGTCCAGCTCTTTCTAACCTTCAAACCTCCTTGTTTTTGTCAGTGTCTAGAAAAATGAATGCAACAGCCTGTTCTGTGTAATCCATACACAGCAGATGGTATCTGTAGGTTGAATATGACAATTGAGAAACGCTTCATTAATATTTACCCAAGTTTTAAAATTTAAATCCCAGGAGAGTCCCTTTTACTTTATAAAAGATATAGGTTGATACCATGGCTTATGTCCAGATACAGGGATATGCCAAAAAAAGTATATTTCAGGTAATTGAAATAGCAGTCCTTTCCCTCACAAGATCTGCAAGGTACTCAAAACTAAGTACGCAGGAATATGGAGAGAACAGTATTTAAAGGGATTTATATTCTTCCTCATAAATCCATGGTTCTCTGATAAACACTTTCTTTCATATCTTTCCCATACCACCCCATAGAGAGGGAGAGGCTTCTTTATGGGTGACAGCAGAACTAGTTGAACTGCACAGAATATCCCAGAGAGGTGTGCAGTGGGCCTTGATTCAGACTGCTTTAATTATAGACCTTTAAGAGGTTCTACTAACAGATATCAGTCAATAATAATATATATTTTCATGTTAATGTGATTAATAAACATTGCTTATGATATTCATAATTGGCATTACTTTTTCAGGGAAAATACTAAGGGAATGTGTGGGACAGATTGCTAATACAGATACCTCTGGTATGTCACATATGGAAGACAAAATTAACAATACAGAATTTGTTGTTATATACGAGACAGTAATCTGTGAGCAAAATTTAAGGACTTAAAAGTTAACTTTGCTTGAAGCAACAACTAACAATGAGGATGTTTTATTTTTAAAGGTTATCTGATCTTTAAAGTCATAGTAAGGTATAGAACAAGATAATTCTTATAGACGATTCCTTCAGATTTATATATAGTTCTGTTTTCAGAAAAACTGTGAAAATTTAAGAAATTCTCTTTGCGTTATAATAGTGATACTCTCTGGCTCCTGAGAATGCAGAGACATGCCAAAAAAAAAAGAAGTTTGATTAAAAAAAAAAAAAGTGTCTAGGATTTGGGAGAGGAAGGTTATTATCTGAGGCATTTTACCTGTCAATATGAACTTATTTGTAATTTTCTACTCTTGGAAAATTCAGGAGAAAAAGTTATTCTCAGTACAAACCCTGACAATTTCAGTTTTGTTTTGTGCCAGTAATAATTATGGTATCACTCTTTTAAATTGCAAAGAAACATGCCTCCTGAAAAAGATCTTTTTTAGACCTGCAGAATAAGAGAGTTACAGTAGGTGCAAGATCTAAGACAGTCAAATTAATTAACATTTTGCCTCTGCTGGTTGAGTAATTTGATGGTAGGTGGTGTAACTGAGATGAAATTATCTTATCGGTATGGTCATAAAAATTCAATAAAAGAAATATTATCAGAGCTGGTTACTAGTTTTAAAAAGCAAAGAAGTAATTTTAGTTAGCTCATACCAGCATGAGCTGGGAGTAGAGGCACATAGTAGAATATTTGCTTCCATATATATAGCAAGAGTCATTAAAGTTAATGGAAGTATTGCAATAATTAATAATTACTGCTATCCTACTGTAGTACCATAGGTGGTTGTAAATTTATTTTTGCCAAGTATTTCTGAAAGTCTTGGAAGCACTGGAACACAGGCAGGGCTGATCACTGCCTTCTCCTGATCAGTTCTGGGTGAGCTGATACCTTAGCATTTCAATGATGTAGTCTCTATCATGTTTGTAGATTCATGCCAGAGGGAGATTTCTAACCTCACCACAGCAAATTTTCAATCCAGGACATTTGCCCATAGTGCAAATATGAATTTCAACATGTAATAGAGTAAGTTAAATGCTGATAGAGTAAGTTCCTGGAAGTAATTTTGTTGTTTCAGTTGCTGACTTAATTATGAATATGCCAAAATTGTCAGCACTCACCAAGTCTTTCAAAGTCTGTTCTAATCTATTGGAAATATGAATTTACAGCACTATTATAACTTTATATAGCACTTGAAAACAAATCAGTGAGACCAGCAGAAAATAATTGCAGCTAGCTTTTTCTTGTAGCCTTGTAGGGATAGATACAATTAGCTCAAAGAACTAAACTTTGTAGTTCTGTGGACATTCAAAGTCCAGGTATAATAGTCAACATCTTTGGTAAATAAGAGAATGACAAAGATTTGCTTAAATACTGAACCTGACTGACATTCACTAAGATCTCTGTGGGTAAGGCTTAGTCTAGATCTGAGGGAAATGATTGAAAAAGGCAAGTTTTTCTAATTGTCCACCTGATGTCAGAAGGTAGAAACGGAAAGTATCCTAAATTTTACATCTCCTTGACTTCCCTGAAAGAAAGAACTCGTTAAAAATGGTGATTGACACTATTCTGAGGCTGATTTGGGGCAAGTATCTGTGTCATGCCCTTTTTGAAGAAGAATTGCGTATTACCTTTCCATGAAACATACCTAACTCTCTGAAAATGCACTAGTAACTGATAGCTCTCTTGATGTTATTATCTAAAAGCTGTACATTTACTAATTCGAAACGTTGCATTTTCTAGTGCTTTTATTGAGTGATACTGGCCTTAGGATTTTGTTCTGGCACTGTGGATATAACAATATGTGAAGGAGATAAGACATTCTGAAAACAAGAGAAATGTCTCTTTTTGAGAGATGTAGCCTGGATTTACTGAAGTGTCAGTCATCCAAAATAGTCCTATTGAGCAAGAACTGTAAATGTAACTATTGATTTGATTCAAACTATGTTTTCCATCATTAGCCCTTTATATATTGCATGTATCTGCACAGCAAAGTGACCTATAAGAATGATGAATAGGAGCTGTATTAAAATCTGTGCGTTGCTGAGTCATGCTTTCCAAAAAAATTGTTGTCAAAATAGATGTAAATGATTTTCCTGTAAAATTCTCTGAGCATTAATTCAGTCCTTTGTTACATTAAGGCACTGGCAGATATCTTCATCCAACTTGGCTGCAGTAATGGAAAAGATAAACCTACCATTACAGTTTTTAGTAGTGCTCTCCACCCTGATTCATCTTTGATAAGCGAGGTTAATGTACCTGGTGGCTTAGGCAAATGAGCTGATCACTGAAAGTGCCAACCTTCAGCACAGAGATTGGCAAAAAGTAGCTGTAATTAATAATTTCTTCATCTCATACTGCTGAATTCATAAAAGGAAATCTGTCTATAGTCTCAGGAGGATGGAGAATTATGAGCTTCATTCTACATGGACTTAGAGGTGGCCTTGATTTCAAATGCAAGGAAATATTCATTAATATGTAAGTATAGCTACTACTTCCTCAGTTGTAGGAATTGGGATATTAATTTGACTTTGTGTCTGTGTCCCCTTGTCAGATATGGCTTTTACAGTTATCTTAATATAGCATTTATCTCATGATTCAACTCTTCTGTGCTACAATGACTTCTCTCTGTCTATACCAAAGCAGAAACATTATACAGATGGACAAAACTGCAGTGCATGGATGTCCAAATATGTGCATATGGTTTAGTTTGTTAGCTTTTCCTATGTGTTACAAATGATTGTAATATCACTTTGCTGTGGGTTTCTCAGTATGTATGAGACATCATAGATTGCTTCAGTCAGATAGAATTCTTTTGCAGTCATCTCCTTTCCTTCAGTTGCAGAAAGACATCTTCAGCAATCATCTATTGCAAAACACTGTTTTCCTAGTTTGTTTAATACAATGTCTAGTCTCTATTTAAGAGGTTAAGAGTGTAGGATGTTAGTTTGTGAGCTTAGAGTGATTGTAATAACTTATGAACTAATTGCTCATCTCTGAATTCTGTTTTAGGGCATTATTACTTAGGCTCTAATGCACATTTCAGCTAAAAGAAATTAAAAATGTTATTTTTATATGTAAATTTATACCTGAAACTCATTGCATGATTAGCCTCAGATAATAAATGTCCTGTGCACATTTTTTTTCTAGTTAGTTTCTTGTACTGTAATAGTGGTAAGAATGGACTCCTTACGAAGCAAATTTTACAAATATATAATTTCCTCTAGGTGTTTTGTCCTAGATTTCAAGTAGTTCAATTTTCTTTTCTGTTAAAGATTTAACCGTTGATGAGTAGTTGGTGCCTTTTGGCAAGCTGATATTTTGCAAGGTAAATATGCTAAGTAAAAAGGGAAAATACAGTATGAAGATAATGACAATGCTGTGATTCTCAGTTGTCATAACCCTACATGGAAGGAAGAGGATTATATTGGCAATTATTTTACGTCACAGAGGTGGGGGGAACAAAAACAAAAACAAGACTTGTTCACGAAGGAAGATGGTTCACTTCACAAAGATCTTCTCCATTAACTTACGAGTGGTTAGAAATCCAGAAGGACTGACTGCCTGAAGACATAGGAGGTCAAGACTTCCATGTGTCTGAATAATCAATGCAAGAAAGGCCCTTCTGAGCATGGACATGTGGGTCTGGTCTGGATTAGAAGTGTGTGTGCAGAGGAGAAATGGTGAGACGAGGTCTGTGTTGGAGGCACGTTGCATCAAGCAGTTCCAAGAGACAGCTTTGATTTCTAAACCTAGTTTGACCAAACTGGGATGAACTATGTTCAGTATGGCCCTGGAACTCTTATCAACTCTGCTGATCAACTGACTCTAGCCTCTTTTGTTCCAAGAAATGGAAGTGAATAATGATGAGGATACAACAGGAGAGTCTATCTTAACTCCTACTACTGACATGCAGGCACACTGATGGTGACATTGAAAGCTTTGATCATTTTGAGCCTGTGGAAGACAGATGGCCGAGATCTACTTTTTCAAGAATACTGCCACCATTGCAAATTCAGTCTGTGCATAAACAATATTCTTGCTTGCCATCAGGTGCAGCACAGGGAAAGAAGGCACTGTCAGTCTAGAAGAACAATGGGAACAATTTCTGCTGTCTTGTCTCACCAGGCCTACCCAAATAACTTTCTTACCACTTACCTGGCTCGAAAATTTGCTGCTATAGCAATAGCCTGGGAAACTTGGGAGCAAGTGCAAATGCTTTCTCCTCAAGATGCATGGACTAGAAAAGTTGCAAGCAAATGCAGAGTGCCTGCCATCTCCTTAAAGAAAATGGATTCTAATTGAAAACAATTGTTCTAAAGCATTAAGAACTATAGTTTGTCTCATAGAAACTTTGACCAGATAGTGCTGTTATGGACACCTGGTGATGGTTAGAATAGGATTATATTGAAGTCTGAGCACTGAGAAGTATTATGCACAGTAATTTCAGAATGTGCCCTTCTTCTTATAAGATACTTTGTCAATGTTAAGAGGAGGATTAGTCAATGGTTCAATGCAGTGTATACATTAATAAAATTATGTATGTATGTATGTATAAAATTACATATTAAAGACTTAAATCCTTTAGATCCAGTTGCTAAAAGAAGGATGCAGAGAATGGGGTGATGATTAAATCATTGATGTAAAATATGTCAGGAAAATATTTCAGCAAGCATTTAGTATGATGAAAGATCAATTGATGATGGTAAGCGTCTTTTGAAGCAATATCTTGGTAACAGAGTATTACACCTGTACAAAGGCTCAGGCTATTAGTGTAGGATAAAGTGTAGGCAGTCAATCGTTTCTTCCAGTTCCACAGAATAAATGTTATCTCATATTTACATTTTATTTTATTTTACCTTATGCTAGACTATTTTAAATGACCTGCAATGGACAAGAAGTGGATTACAGCAAGTTCTGAAGAATAAAACATGGCATATTACACCAGCATGAGTCTATCTTGGGCACTGGCAGTTGTGATACAAGAAGCAATTTGAAGAATGAGATGAATTATCTTATTGTTTCAACATTTAAAATTTTCCTCTGTCAAAATGTTTATAAAAAACACAACACTGAAATGTGGATCTAAATTAATGACCATAAGTGAGTTCGGAACTTGCCTATGATGTTATTCCTTTGGATTCTTTCTGATGGTACTTTCAGGAAAAATAATACTCTTAGCAATTACATGGGTGTTTTGTTATTTATCCTCATACCATTCCCCCATAACAATCGATTAAGGCCTGGAAATGAACAAGATGTATACATTCTGTTGATAATTATACATCTGCTCTTATTTTCATTCATGAAGTAGCAAATCTTTGAAACTTTTGTAGCAGTTCCAGGCAAATTTCCTGGGAAATTCCAGGGGAATACGTAATCCTAGGCATTCATTTAATACTGGTAGGAGAACACTGTTTTGCATTAAGATAATGTTGGCAATATAAACTTTCCTTTGTCTACAAGGTTGCAAAGGTTTCTTTGATATTTGCTACTTTTTTCCTAAATAAAATTTCCTTTTTACTGTAGAAGTATTTCTTCAACACAGCATGTGGATGTTTTACTATAAAATTGTTATGAAGCCTTTAGCAATAAAATGGTAGATAGATTTAGAAATTTGTTTACACTGGTAAAAACTATTAATCTGAGCTTTAAAATATTTTATGGCAAATTTAAATCCTATCTTACTGATGCAAGGCACTTAAATGATTTAAATTGTTGCTGTATTCTCACCATCTGTAGAACATTAAAAGTGTTCCAGTAGTTGTCTTCTATAAATGTAAATACACGGAAGTTTACAAATCATAGGCAGGCTCAAAGCAGAGTGTGGGGGGTTGTGAAGTATTTCATGTTCAGTTTTTAGTGTATTATTAATTTTAATAGATATTTTATCTTTTTCTCCTTTCATATTGCAATTTGAATTATTTACCTTTCACAAAAATGTATAAGGCAAAATTTTGCTCTAACCAAGCACTTTGAAATAAACTGCTTGGTTAGAGCAAAGGAAAGAGACCAAAACAGAGATAGAGATAAATATAGATACAGAGAAATTAATATATATATTTGGGGTTGTATTTTGTGTATTTTGTACAGATGAAAATATATTAAATGAACATATATATTTTAAACTGCAGGTATGCATCCTGAATTGTGACAGTGGACTTCATTTATATATTCTTTCCTGTGTGTTTAGAGTGTTTAGTTTCATAAAATGTATTGATATTTACACACATAAAGTATATCAGATGGATTTACACTATTTTTAACCTTACCATAAAGAAGGGGCTTATTGGAATGCTGCTGAAACATAACAGTGTTTCAAGGGCTGCCTAAGACTATAATGGAGGAGCTATGCAGAGTGAGTCACCTCTGCCCAAGTCCTGCCCATCTTAAAGGTGTTCCACATGTAGAGTATGCATATTTATCTAATCAGGCCATAGTTTGGCTCCCTTCCAGATGGTCAAGAAAAGATGGTCCTTTCCTGAAGCTTTCCTAGACTTTAAAAAGAAAGACATGGAGACCACTAGTAAGCAAAATGGTAAAAAAGATGAGAGAGGGAATGTTTATTATTGTGATCTTGTTTTAATGTCAAGTATTATGAGGTAACTTAAAGATTAAAAGGAACAGATCCTGCAGAATTCAGCCTGAATCATTTGTCAGCTTGCAAAGTGGATGTTTTCAACTGTCTGTGCTTGGCTGGTGAGAGATGGCTTGGAGGGTTTACCTGATTGGGTGTATTTTGGCGAGCCTGAGCCATATGTTGGAAAGTGAAATAGCTTTTTAGAATACAAACTGGCCAGGAAGACTTGAACTTTTCCTTATTTATGGAATGAAAGAGTTTACAATTTGAGGACTGGCTGAAGTGTCTCTTGCTGCAACTTGTGTTTTTTTTGGGTTGGTCCAAAGGTGCAGCCTGTTCGCTTAAGCATAAATCATGAGTATGCATCTTACACTTGTTTGAAAAAGATCTTTTATGTATAATGGCTCATAATTAATTTTGTGGTTTGTATTTTTCTAGGATACTGTTGGAATTCATATTCCCATCACTAATCCTACAGATAAAATTCTCCAGCTGAGTGTGGTGCTTGAGACTCAGTCACTTTGTGGACAAAAGGCTTTCACTCTTAGGCCAAACCAAACATTTCTGTATCAAGTAAAGTTTTCCCCCGCTGTTGTTGGCATTTCAGATGGAAGGTAAGTTGCATAGTTTTTAGCTCTTGTACTAAG
>JAVSBS010020498.1:16975-34998 GCA_033124195.1 Coracias cyanogaster | reverse complement strand
ATCAAGGGCGTTGGTCCTCCGTGCCTCGGTAGTGTTCATTTGGTACTTGTTTTAGTAAAACTCTTTCTTTTCATGTGTTTCTTCTGAAGATGATTGACTTGGGGCTGTTACTCCACCCTGGCTCCTACTTCCGTGACCTGTGGAATATCCTGGACTTCATCGTGGTCAGTGGGGCCTTGGTGGCATTTGCCTTCTCGTAAGTACATTTTCCTTAACATCTCAATTTCGAGGGAGTATGTTGCAGAGGGGGCAGGACCTTAGCACAGAGCTAGTTGAAGCGTAGTGTTTGTGGCTTCATTTTTCAGTGAGATGTTCAGTTTCTGCCCTTGATCAACTCATAGCTAGGGGCAAGAAAACCAAAACCCCCTAAATTTTTGTTGTAGAATCTCTTGAAAATTCTCCAAGCTTTAGAGGGGAGTCCATTAACTGTTCATTCAAACACTGAGCCAAGATTTTTGTGACTGTTTGCCCAACTTATTTTCAAGGACATACTGTAACCGTTTGTGGCAGTTCATTGTCTTCAAGCAATTGTTTTAAAAATTGTTCTTACTATGAAGAAAATAGTTAATGAAATCAGCTGATAACCCAGTGAACTCTTTATAAAGCATTATTTCTAGAGTCACGGGTATTTCTGGTTCATACGCTTTTGGTATTTCTTGCTCCTTCTCCTCACTCATTCAGGGTACTTGCATTTCCAGAGAGTTTCAGCTCTAGGGCTAATTGCTCCCTCCCTCAAGCACAGCTCTCTAGTTATGATATTATTTAATGTTCCATCTTCTTATTTAATGTCATGGACGATTTTGAGCCACGGACACAGAGGAACTGCTTTTTAAAAATGAAGATTAGCTTTTTGTTTCTGCATTTTTCTCAGAAAAGACCAGAGGAAGAGCAATGCAGGTTATTCAGAACTCGGCAAGCTCAGGGGGGGATGATGGAAAGAAATTTTCCACATATAGTTCTGGGCCATGGAATAATTGTATTGCAAATGCTTCCCTGAAAAATTCTAGGAGATGACCTGGAAACAGGCTACAGGACTTGGCCGGTTTAATCTTCTGCTAAATCAGCCTTGGGTAATTACAGTGAACATTTAGCAGCCCATGCCCAAACTCCTCTCACCTGCTTGTTGACATGATGATGAGAGAAAGTGAAGGAATTAGCAGTGTTTTACTTGCTAATGAGAAAAAGCATTCACCTTTGTCAAGGAATTGCAGAAGCCTGTCTTGTCTATTTTAGATGGACAGTAGTTTTCAGGCAGATGGCCATATCCATTGCTCCTCTTATGTGCTCGGCTGATGCCAAATACTGCTGTGTCCCTGCAGCACAAAAGGTTACTGGGGCCTTTTTGGTAAGCTTGGCCTGGAATACTTCTCAGGAGTTTTCAGTTTTCCAAAGTTTCCAAATTCCTTTCACCTTAAGGCTGTGGGGTTTGTGGTTTAAGATCTTCTATGCTTCATAGCAAATCCTGGATTAAAAAAAGTCTTTACTAATTTGACCACAGAATGGATGGACAGAAGGAGATGAGGTTGACTTTGATTTTTGAGCCAGTTGAGGAGTGACACTTGGGGATATTGGAGTCTGGGCTTTCTGTGCCCTATCCTACACCTAAGGATTGTTTAGATCTTGAGCAAGTCATGTCCAATATAACCTTTGCAAGGGGACATTGCCCTCCCCTCTTGAAAGACTTTGTCCCTGTTTGTTAGCAATTAGTTTTTCAGAGGAGCTGAGTGCTCTCTTGTACGCAAGGGTGTCTTGAAATGGAATTGCTGGGCTGGGCTGCTGAATGTCTTGCTTACCTACAATCTGACATCCAAAACCAGGCTGCTTTTTAAGCTTGACTAGATGTGTATGGCTTCGTTTCCCTGCACATGAAATATGTTAGTATAACATCTTCCAGAACTGGTCAGAGCGAGTTAAGCAACTCCTACTAAAAAAAAAAAAAAAGTTTAATGAGTTAAGGGAGCCCCTCTGAATTCAGGAGAGGTATAAAAGTAAAATAATATTAGTCACAAGTATTAGTTTTCAAAGCATTATTACCCAAGCCTGTTGTTCACTGAGAATTTCCTTTTTCCATTAAGAATTCAAACTTTCAAGGCAGACTGGGAGAAGGGGCCTTTTCTGAGCCCTTCAGAGCAACTCCATCGCTCTGAGAACAAACGTCAAGGTTTGCCTTTAAAACATCTTCTCTTTGAATGCGATTTTCTCTTGGACAACTTATGGATTAAAATGAATAATAATTTTTAATCTTTCTGAGTCTTTTTGTGCTCAAGTTTTCTATTCCTCACATTGGGCCATGAATATCAAACAGCACCTCATCAGCCACTAAATAAATTACTTGTACATCCCCTGACTGTGCTTCATAATAGCGTGCCCCAAGCTGCTTCTATTTTACATGCTTTTTGAGTAAGAATTGAGCAGGGATTTACAGAAAGCGAATGCATAAAACCTCCCTGCCTATTTACTGTCTCCCAGATTAAAGCCAGTCAAACCTATTTCCAAAACTTGGAAAAATTTGCATTTCTTCTGTGATCTCTATTACGACTGCAGCCTCTGCTACACGTCTGTGTTTCAGCAGGCGGTGAGTGTTGGCATCTAATTCAGAGAGTACCTGCAGAATCTCTGGTCTCACCTGAGAGCAGGGAATCCAGCCCTTCGTAGGTGACTTGCCCTCTATTCCCGTTAGTCTAGTCATGAATACTAACAACTTGCAGACTGCTCAGATGACAACTGGGGAGACAGTCATGTCCTTAGCTCGACTGCATCGTTTGGTTAAACCAGCCAAACCTACCAAGCCTGCTGTATTTTTATTAGCCTGAAAACAAGCTTTTGGAGAAGGAACAGGGTAATCGTCGTCGTTTTGTTAGTGGGCTTTTTCTAGCAAACACTATGGTCCTGTCACTCATCATCGGCATCACTGTAAAAATGTATTTAACATGGCTCTTACCGGTTTCTGTTTGCAAGAACACACGAGTGCCACTCGGTGCGTGTGATTTAATCCCTGTGTGGTCCCAACCTCACCGGTGTCCAGTGAAGGTGATGGGAATCAGCTTCTTGTTGGATAAACATGCAACTGAAAAACAGAGATCCCTGAAATGCTTCCATCTGGAATATTTCAACAGCCCCTGTTTGGGTGTACGAGATGGTATCAGTCGTAGCTGCCAGGTTCATAAAATCCATCTCAGCCTCTCAGACCAGCTATCAGGCTACTTTCTGCCTGTAGCTCTTTAGAAGCTATCCTGTGCCTGACTGTAGTAAAACATTAAAAAATGTAAATCAAGACACCCAGTAGGATGCTAGAAATAGTAATAATACTGACGATGATGATAATAAAAGGATGGCTTTGATTTAGCAACGTATTTCAGAGAGAAATTCCTTTGTTTTTCTAGAGACAAACATGCCACAAACCTACAGACAGTGTTTAGTCTTCAGGGAAATAGAAGCAGAGGAGCTTAAAGCAAGCGAGCAAATTTGTCATCAAAATTTATCAGCCCCTGGTGCAAAATGTACTCGCTCAATAGAAACACCTGACAAACAGCAGCAGAGAGGTTGTATTTTTTCATTGTTAACAGCAGAAAGGTGGCTGAGACGTGCAGGATTTCACGCTGCTCTTTGGAAGAGCAAGCAGCATTCACCAAAGAATTAAGGTTATTACGTCCCGGTGCGTGAGGAGGCTGGAGGGATGTTTGCCCTGCCCAAGGGCTGCTGCACCCTGAGGGTCTGGGGTATATGCTCTGTAACAACCTGCTGCTTCCTTGCTTGTTTATTCTTACCAGCACCAAGTCGGTGGGTGTGGGACGGGTTGGGATTATCTGCCAGCACATGCCTCAATGTGCGTGGGGAGCACTGTACAGCCTGATGTTTCTGTTTGTCATTGACTCTGCTCTTTCTTTGTCTTCTTCTTGCTGGAATCTCTCTCTAGGAGTTTCATGGGGTAATATGTTATTCCTGTCTCTTGCTGCACTGTTATGCCTGTCAAACCCGTGTACACACACCTGCCACTGTGGAAACGAACCATGTTACACCCATTGCATTGACTCCTTTGTCCCTTTATTACTCATTATTCAGCGAAACGTCTTTTCCCTTAACAATCCTCATTCATCCCAATTTTCTTTAAGCAGAGGATAGGAGCAGACTAGAGAGGCAAGCAGACCAGAGAGTCGGGAACCACGATAAGCAGATGTATTTGTACCAAAAAAATTTGAGGGGAAGACTTAGCGGGTACGTTGTTCCTGTGTGAGTTGCAAATCTTAATAACGAGGTTTAAAGGAGTGGTTTTATTCTGACTCAGAGGATCGCAGCTCTAAACTGCATTAGGAGCGATGGAAGCTTCAGGAGTAACTGTGTGCAGTCTGGCAGTGCAACTCAGCTGGTATTCAGGCCATCAGCCTCCGAGAGGGAAAAGTCTTTGACATGAAAACAGAGCGTACAGAGCTGTTTGAGAGGCTGGCAGGGGAAGTTTGTAAAGAAGGAGGGGGCAAAAGTTGTGTTTAACCACCTTGGAGGAGGTGGCAGTTTTGTGGTCAGGTGGGCTCCTCCGCAGCAGATAACCCAGAGGTGCGATGGAAAGGATGCGAAGAAAGGTCTTTGATGTGGTCCAGGAGATTGGGTCCTTGTTTCTTTCTTCCGTCTAGGAAATCAGATCATTTATGCCCTGGAAGAGGGTAGCTCTGTGCTTGGGCAGAGTTGTGTGACCCCATTTACTCTTCGGTGGAGGAATTGGCTTTGTCTTGGGGATTTCAGGGAGTTGCAGCAGGCGATGGCTCCACCCTGCTCTGAATATTTGATGACATCACTCTAAGAGGCCCATGTTATGTGAAATCAGAGCTGCTGGCAGGAGCAACAGAAACAAGAAGCTTGCATTTGAAAGAACTATTAATTTTTTAAAGGATCTTTTATTTATTAAGTGAAAAAAAAAAAGGCCACACAAAGTTCTTTTAATTTCTTTTTAATCTTTTAAATAAATGAGGAGCAAACTGCCCCACAAAAAAATGAACTGGCCTAACCAGACTTGACGTAATGCAATCATTTTCTTAGTGGTGTTCCTTTTTTTTAAGTCATTGGGCTTCTGTTCACTGTCTGTCTTTATTCTGCGTGCTCTTCCGTAGCTCTTCTGAATTGTGCAGTTGCTATTCTGCAGTCACCTGAGATCTTGTCCTTCCAGGGCAATTTATTTTTGTTGTGAGAAATATTCTGGCCAAATGTGTGCTTGTATACACCTTGGGGCTGAATCCTGGTTCCACCTGGACCTTTTATTTTGAGGGGCATCTGGCTTTGTATCAGAGTGATGTAAAAAACAATATTGGCAGAGGGGGTTCTTAAAACCACTGAGAACAAGCCTTAAGGTTTTATTTACGGGCTGAAATAGTTGCAGGAGATCCATTTAATTAAAATGCAATTTATCTCTCTAGTTCAAAGTACCAGTCTGCTGGAAGAGCTTTCTCCTACAGCAGGAACCTTACTGTGACAAGAAATAAGTATGATTTTTCATACTTATTCATACAGACGATTCTCTGTATGACTTATATCATAAACGTCATTAACTTTTAATTGGCTCACGCTATTTATTTGCTTAGGTGCATGAAAGTGGGGAAAAAAAAGATCAACCCTCCTTAGTGTCCTTCGTTCAAGCAGAAGGAATTTTTCTCCTCCAAGCTCTCAGTGCAGCCATCCGCACACCTCCCCATGTGAGGGAAAACCAGCTTCTTCTTTTGTAGAGCCGGGAGGAAGGATTTGCTCTGCCTCACCTGTTCACTAGCCCCAGTAGGTCTGTTTAACCTTCCTAGAAATGTTAAGTCCACAGAGGTTGTTGCTTCAAGGCTTGGAGTGAGCCCTGGGAGAGCTGAGCTAGTTCCTTCGGAGCTGAGAAGTGTTGCTGTTCTTGTCCTGAACTTCCCTTCCAGGAGCCCTTATTAGTAGAGTTGTTGTTTAGTGCAAATGGATGGAAGCGTAGTAAGTAGGTTGTATGGGTCTCCTGGAGTCAGGAGCACTGGAAGACACCGTGCAGAAATATTCAGTGTTTCTGCTTGAACCCATGTGAGGACTGTTGAGGTTCATTAGTTCTGTTGCTATGTGCCAGTGGCTGTGCTGCTAAGCTGTGCGTTAGCCTGCAAACCAGAAAGGTGGCCACGAATGACTCAGAATTGAATATGGTTCTTGGCCAAGGTATTCCACCTCTTTTTTTTTCTCCTGCTGCCCCAAACACATGTCCCTTAATCCTCTCCACTCTTCTCTCATCTCTACCTTCCTCAGCCCCTACCTTTTCACCCTCTCTGCTCTAGGTTCCTCATCTAGTTAAACCTCAAATGCCTGGGCAACACGGAGCAACCAGAGCCATTTGCTTGGTCTTCCAGAGAGGGGGAGAGGGTGGAGGCAGCAGCAGGGGAAGACAAGGTTATAGGCATGTGCTGGGTGGCCATCAGCCATGAGGAGAGGTTGGCTGCCCAAGCCAGGTTGTATCTCCTTCCTGGTAACCTATTTCCCCTTCTACTTCCCTCCCACCACTGATTGTTCTCAAGAGGCTGAACGGATTGTTTTGCAGCCAGGGCATTGCTGAGGATCAGACAAAGCTGCCTGGGGAGCAGTTGAGCTCCAGTTTAACTGCCTCAGCTGGAGGCTATGGGACAAGGAGATGGCTGCAGTGACAGTGGCAGGCTCATTGCTTGCTGGGAGTGGATGATTTGGAAGACAATGTGCAAAGCTGAACGTGGGCCAGCTCTTCAGTTAGGCTAAAACCTGAAGAGAAAGCCGGTAAAAGCTATGTTGGCAGTGTCTGCTTCATCCTGATCAGATTAAGGGGTGTCTAATGAGAAAAGTTATTTCTTTTAATGATACAATAATTATTTTGTGGCATTCAATCAGCCCTGGAACTCTGTGGGTATTAGCTCAATCTCCTGGATTTACAGCCATGCCAGCAGTCAGGATCCATCCGCAGCTGATGGAAACTGGCCCTAAAGCAGCCCTGAAAGATGAGACAGGGAGAGGACAGGTAAACATCCATCCTGTTCCTCCTACCTTAATTTCTGTTGAATCATGTGCACAGATAACTTGTCTTCAATGTATAAGTCATAGGAATACAACCCACGGCCCTTCAAAAACTCCTCGTGTCTCACTGCTTATTGCATTTCAGAGCAACCACAGTGGCTGGTAATTGGAGGAGGAGACCAGGGATGAGGCAGGAACGTGCGTTTCTAGGTTGCAGATTCCAGCCCAGCGTTGGTATTGAGTAGTACAGCACAGCAGTGGGTTGTTGGTCTTTTAGAAGTGGATAGATTGCAAAAAGGCACCTTTGAGGGCAGAGCAAGGTCAGTCAGCCATGAATCTGCGTGGTTTCCTCCTCTCCCGATGCTTATCCCTCAGCATAGAGCACAGGGCTGGCTGCTGGGGGGCTGGAGGAAGCTTTGTGGTCCACCTGCACATACCCCTGGTGGGTCCCTCAAGTTTCTTGTCTTTCTATTGCTTTTCTGTTGGAGAAGAGAAATGTCTAGCAAGCTGGAAGAGCATAGAGTAGGTGTATGGGCGTCTGCTTGACATGTTATTCATCCACACCTCTGTTCCTTCAATACAGTCTCAGACCCAAATCTACAGTCATGAATAAAAACTCTGTTAAAGATTTTCATCCCATCTTTCACTTCATACGAAATGAAGGAGAATGTCCTTGTTTTGCTGTTGGGTTGGAAGAAGATGTAACTGTGTCCTTTTTATGTATTTGTTTTGGAAGTGCACGAGGAAAGGTACTCTGTCCTTCCCGTATAAACCTCTTGATCGTAACAAGAGGAATGGTGTCAAGTCTTGCACTCAGTTTTAACAAACACTAAAACCAAAATGTGACTTACAGCACCTGCATGTGTCAGTGGGAAGTTGCCCTAGCACTGCTCCAGGCATGTAATATGCTAACATATTACATGTTCCTGCATGGGTTTGGTAGCATGTCTTCCAAGAGAGAGACGAGGATGAGGGAACGGGCATGGAGTGGCTCTGGTCCCCAGGAGAGCTCTCTCTCCCTCACCACGAAGGCTCCAGTTCTGTCTGGTCATTGCTTGTCTAGACATAACATCCTTGCCAGAGAAGTCCAAGCAGCACACAGAGAAACATCCTCCTGTCTCACCCAGGTGCCTGGGAGGGAGGAGAGCCAAGGGTGACCTTCTCGCTTCTCCTGCCTGGGGCTGGGATGGATGTACTGAGCCTCCCCTCCTGGTGGCTGCAGCCAAGGTCTGCTGCTGCCCTGGCTTTGACCATTGCCTGAGTGGGGAGTTGGGGCAGGAAGGTCACCAGTTCCTGGGTGATGCTTGCTGAGTGGCTGGGAAGTGAGTGAAGGCTGGAGAGCACGTGTGGCTGAATGCAGCAAGGACCATGTCCTGCCTGCAGCCTTCCTCCTGGGCAGCAATTAACATGGTTCTAGATGGTGTTCATCTGCAGCCCTCACTAGTACTCTCTACCCATGGTGAGGATGGCGCTTAAAACCTGCAAAAAAATACCAAACAGCCCAAAACCAATTCCACAACCAAACCCACACTGGATACCTATAGATGTCCTAGTTAGCGACCTGAGGACCAAACTCTTCCCTCTGTTGTTCTTGTGCCTTTTATCCCCTGCAGAGGAACCAAGGGCAAGGACATCAACACAATCAAGTCACTGCGTGTCCTGCGGGTCCTAAGACCACTGAAGACAATTAAACGGCTGCCAAAACTAAAGGTTAGCGAATAACCACAAATCTTTCCTTCTCTGGAGGTTTGCAACTGATCTGAGTGGAAGCCAATGGACTAAACTTAATTCTTAAGTTATTTCTGTTCCTTTTATTTTGTTGCAATTAATCTCTTTGCCAGATTTCTAAAAATAGCCGCGGTGATGTTTACCTAATGCTAAACACTTGTTTCTTTTGCAAACATTGTGTGCAATATTATGAATTATTGTGAATCCACATTAAAAATCCACTTCTAAAAAAAAAAAAAAGGAAAAGAAAAAAGACGCAAGTAAATTAAATTATACAGTTTATAAATGTGATGCTCTTAGAAATGATATAGGAGAAAATAGGTTTTGGAGTGTTCGACTTTCCCTAGAGAACCTAACATGAATATTGCAAGATTTTCCACAGGCTGTCTAAAGAGAAATGTCGTTGCTGTATGAGGACTTTTAATCTGTTCATCTTTTCTATTAAAGAATATCATAGCACAGGGTTTTATAGCTGTACCCTTTCATCTCTAGAATACCAAGTGACAAAGGAAAAGAAATGTAATGGCCTGTGGTTACTTATTCAACACCATTTGGCGAGCGCTTTCAGACTCAGCCAGCCCCAGGAAGCAGAGAATAGAAGGAGTTCCAAAATTTAATGATTTCTGAGTTTGGGGAACTCTTGAAAATACCTGTTGTAGAACATCTTCATGAGACACTGCTGCTGCTTTCTGTGAGGGATAGGGGAAAAGTGAAGGGTGCTTTTGCAATGGGGAAACTGCATCTGACAATTCCTCTTTTCAGAGAGTGGAACCTAAAAATCAGATCAACTGTTCAATAGATTTGCTTTTGTCCTTCCCCTCGGTTCAATGCTGAAATAATTTTGATTTTATGTACCTATGTGCGTACTAAATTTACCTCAAAAGAGGAGGAACAGTGATGTAGGAAGTGGTCTTTATTTCTTTAGATATTTGAAATGTACAACTCTTAGGTCATAAAGCAATCCCAGTAGCTCAGTCCCACAGCAGGACACAGGACGCTTGCTCTTTATTGAATGTCTTCCTTATTTTCAAGCCATTTTACAGAGTAATTTTACCACTTCTAAAGAAATATTCAGAAATCTTTGTGAAGCAGAAGTCATATTCATACGGTTTGTCTTCAAAATTATTTCAATTTTTTTTTCTTGGAAGTATTCACATTAATCAGCAAGATTAATGGGGTGATCAGAGATATTTCCAGTGTTTCAATTCAGGATTTCTGGGTTGCATCAGGAGTGTAATTCTGTGGATTATTCGTTTCCATTCAGAGATACAGGAAGAGTTTTGTACAAACCCTGTGCTTGGGCAGTAAAGCTGCTCAACTTCTGTTATTATGGCAAACTCCTCAGACTAAAATTAAACCACAAATTACTTGTAATGATGAATCAGTGACTAATATCCAAATGATGAACGTATTTGAGCAGTTCTTTGCAAGGGGTTCAGAAGTGACATATGCTGGCTAGATTAGTCACACTTGATTTTGATAGACAGTTTGTAAGAAAAATATTATTCAAGGGATTTTGTTGCCTTGTATCTGGTATATTTTCCTTATTATGCAGACAGTTCAAATAATGGTCAATGAGTAACATATTTGATAAGTTTTCACCTATCCACTTGAAGTAAATTAAACACAAGTGTGTTTTTCATTTTATAATTGGCCACGGAAATGTTTGCTTACAACAAACATGTATCTCAATGAGCTGCAATTGTCTTTATAAATTTTACGGGCAGCACCAGAAAATCCAGTGGCACAGCCAGACTTGCTGAGAAAGCAGGACATGTAGGAAACCAACATTATTTCTCACCACTGGAGCATGACTCTTGGTCAAGCGCTTGGTGCTCAAGTCCATGAAACCATCCGTGGGTTGTAGGTGGGGTAATGGCTCCCAAGCATAGTTAGATGCCAGATGCCAAGATGTTAGATGCGCTTTTCCTTTCTTCCAACACCTTCACCTTGTTCTCCTCTGTGCCCAGGCTGTCTTTGACTGCGTGGTGAATTCCCTGAAGAACGTCCTCAATATCCTCATCGTTTACATGCTCTTCATGTTCATTTTTGCTGTCATTGCTGTGCAGCTCTTCAAAGGCAGATTCTTCTACTGCACAGATGAGTCGAAGGAGCTGGAGAAGGACTGCAGGTATGGCTGTGGGCAGAGGCTGTTTGGGGGGAGCCTGACTTTCCTCCAGCAGCAGCTCCTCTGACCATCCCAAAGCTGCATCAGTTGGGTTTCTGCTGAGCTTGATGAGTCTCCTGTATGTAAGAGCAATGCACAACTACCCTAGAGGTGACTTTTCCCTTTTGTTGTTTTAATAACTGCATCGTTCCTGACTCTGATCTAGCAAAAATTTACCCAAACGTTTAATGATAGAGGAGAGCAGGCTTCTCTTCCCAGGGAGGGCTAGATGTGATTTTAAGGTAAAGAGTTTTTCAAGGGGTGATGTGGCTCCTTTTTCTACCTGTTGCCTTGATTCTTAGATCTCATGTGAATTACAAAAACATAATGAATAAATCATAGAATTATAGAATGGTTTGAGTTGGAAAGGAAATTAAAGGTCACCTAGTTCCACCTCCCTGCCACGGGCAGGGACACCTCCCATTAGATCATGTTGCTCAAGGCCCCGTCCAGCCTGGTCTTGAACATATCTAGTGATGTATATAAATATAAATATAAATATTTAGAAGTGAGTCAGTAGGAAGTTAAAGAACTCCTGATTAGCTAGAAAAGGGGTCAGTATTTGCACACCTAAGAAGCCCTGTCATGCTTTGTCCTTTGCAGCAGACTCTCAAGAGGCTTTACTCACCACAATGGGCATATTCCTCACTTGCTTTTTTTCTTGGCACCCAACCCACATCCTCAGCACTGTCCCCATCTGCCCATGTTACCTCTCTCCTGTCACCTCGCAAACATCAGCACGTCCATGCAGAAACTGCATGCGTGCAGCAGCCACAGAGTCTGTCACTGCTGTTATTCCTTTCAATACGGTAGATACATTACAGAAAGAATGTGAAATTACAGGAAAATGTAAGTTGGAGGAGCACTCACTGAATATCCTACAGAACCACTATGGTTGGAAAAGACCTTTAAGATCATCAAGCCTAACCGTTATCTATCTCTACCAGGCCCACTTCTACACCACAGCCTTGAGCACCATATGTAGATGGCTTTTAAATACATCCAGGGATGGTGATTCCGCCACTGCCCTGGGCAGCCTGTTCCAGTCTTTAATAACATAATCCTTTCAGTGTAGAAGTTTTTCTTTATGTGCAATCTAAACCTCCCCTGGCACAACTTGACACCATTTCATCTTGTCCTATAAGCTGTGACTTGTGAGAGGAGACCAATACCCACCTCCCCACAACCTCCTTTCAGGTAGTTGTAGAGAGGGAGAAGGTCTCCTCTCAGCCTTCACTTCTTCAGACTGAACAACCCCAAGTCCCTCAGCTACTCCTTATAAGAGTGTCAGGTCCTTTGGCCCCTCAAAGCAAGGCCCAATTAGAAGTTAGATCCAGCCCTGAAGTAGGAGCCAGAGACTTTTCCCCATCAAGCAGCTCAGTTTTCTGTGGCAGCTTTACCTAATGAATGAACGCTCTGAATACAATTTCTTTCATTTCCAGACCTCAGGTCCAGTTCCTGTGGCTCAAAATGGCCTTTACTTCCGTTACAAACTTAGAGGCTGTCTTTTTATTCATCTTTAATACACAACACAGTCGGACTCTGCTACGGGGGCTTTCCGCTGCTCCTCAGTGAGTCATAGGAAACGGCTGATTTGGTTTAATTCTCTCATTTGGTCTGAATCTCTGTTTTTCCTAGGGGTCAGTACCTCGATTATGAAAAAGATGAGGTGGAGGCGCAGCCCAGGGAATGGAAAAAATATGAGTTTCACTACGACAATGTGCTCTGGGCTCTGCTCACGCTCTTCACCGTCTCCACAGGCGAAGGGTGGCCAACGTGAGTATGTGGGACTGGCAGGGTCAGTGACCACAGAGGTAATGGCAGCTTTCCACAGCTCTGAGGGACATGGAAGCGACAGGTGACCTGTGAAATAAGGATAGTCTTTTATCAGCTAAGCTTTTACTTTCCCTTGTGTGATTATTGGGTGAATCAGCAGGTAGGGCTGTGCATTTTTTCTCTGTGTTTTTCTGAGCTTGCACAGGGTTGCTTGTGCAGTTTTCAGTACTCGGTAGCTTGCTTACTGCGGTCTTTTGGACTTGCACACCTTTCTCGGGTGTAAAATTGATAATGGGAATGTATGAAAATGAAGGGAAAAAGTATTGTGACCTATGCTGAAAGTATGCTGGGTATGACAGTCCCAAAAATAAGTTTACTCTTCAGCATATGACTTTATTTTGGCACACTTTTCTGCCGGGACTCATGGAGTACAATTCACAGTGAGGTTTTCTCCATGGTAGGCCTTCCCTGTCCTCCACGTTCAACTATTTCATAAAATAAAGAAGAAAACATCCGGCATCAGTCTCCCTTCTCCAGTACCTCACTGTGTTCCCTTACTTGGAGATCATCAATACCTTGCTTTTCCCACCCTTACTTCATCCCTGTTGACCAGAGAAGAGAAGCCAGATCTAACTGTATCCTCTCCCCTTGGCCAGGGGGATAAGTGGATCTGCAGGTAGCAAATCTCCATCATTCTGCAGAATGGTGAAAACTCAAAGGGTTTCCCTAAAAATATCCTCAAGGAAAACTCCTTCCCAGCCATGGAGGTGGGAGTGAGTTTGACCTGAGCATATGTGGAAAACCCTCCATGTGAGTGAAGGCCAGTGAGTGACTATCCAGGGTGTCATTGGTGCTTCACGCTGATTTCATTGACTTTTCCTCTCTCTTTGCGCTTGCTTGCAGTGTGCTGAAGCACTCGGTGGATGCTACCTACGAGGAACAGGGTCCCAGCCCTGGCTACCGAATGGAAATGTCTATCTTTTACGTGGTGTATTTTGTTGTCTTCCCTTTTTTCTTTGTGAACATCTTTGTGGCGTTAATCATCATCACCTTCCAAGAGCAAGGAGATAAAGTGATGTCAGAGTGCAGCCTCGAGAAAAACGAGGTACCTGCGTCTTCTGAATCTTGAGTTAGCACCAGGGGGCTCACAGCACCTCAGTACCAGTGGAAGCCCTCTCCTTGTCCCTCCCATGCCATGGGGACTTCAGAGCAGTCATTATTTATGGGGTGTGGTGTAGAGACCAAACAAATTACAGACTCTTTCAGCTTTTCCATAAAAACAAACCCAGGGAGAGCCCTTGAATGCTGTATGTTAGTAAGCACTGTCACACGTCCCTGTGGATCACACCTCCGCTTCAAAGTGAAGATTGACTTGCATGTTAGCTCAAGCATGGAGGTGTGAAAGGACCCAGAAATCTTTGGCCTTTTAGAGGCTGGTCATCGGAAATCAAACTGAACTCCAATAGCTACAGCTCCCCAAAGGAACACCCCCCTTGCCAGGCTGGGTTTGTGCCTGGCTGTGATGACGTTCTCCCGACAGCAGCCAAAAGTAGATGCCTTGGGAAGAGTGTAAGACCAAGGAAAGCATGTATGAGGCTTTTCTTTAATGCTCTAGCAAATGCCATTGCTTTCAGCCCAGGAAGTTCCTGAGCTGGATGGTGTTTTTCTTTAGTTAGCAGCATCTGTGTATCTTTTGTCCATGAATGTATCTGGTTTCCTCCTGAACTTATGCAGATTTTTAGCATCTGCAACATCCTTTGTCTGGGGTCCCACAGCCTCAATGACCTGTTGTGTGAAGAACCATCTCTTTTTGTTTATTTTGAAACAGGAAGCTGATTTTTGATGAAAAGAGATGACATTTTAATCAATTATTAATTAGTGCATTGTATGTCTAAATGAACAAAAAGTCCAAAATAAAGCAGAATATTCAGAGGCACTTTACCCACATTGTTTTTCAACAGAGCAGAAAATATTTTTGCACCAATTGAAGACTTTGTATTCTTATCTAAATCCAAGATGAAAAAATGCCCCAGAATCAAAATTTCTAGTGGATAGAAAACAATTTTTTATTGTCATTTTATACTCATAATAATGTGAACAGAAATAGCCAACTAAGAGGGTCTTTGAGTGCTCACCCAGTAATATTTGTTGGACAATTTATTGGCTGAGTTCAGTTCACATTTTATGAAGTGTTTCAAGCTGGATGGGTTTTGCGGTGTGTGAGAACATACCTGGGTTTCACAATACTTTTTTTTTTTTAAACACAGATAACATCTTTACCAATCCTTCGGTTTCTATAATTACATATCAGAAGACTTGGTAGAGTGTTTTCTGAGGGAAGCCTGTGGATTTATAGCTCTTTTCCCTAAGTGGGAAGGGTTCGGGACTTCCCAGGAGCTGGGCTGGAAGGCTGTCTCCTGGGATTGCAGGGGGCCATAGGCGTCGGGTGGGGTTTAATATTTCAGTGAGTGTCCCAAAGTGATTACAGTTTGGGGATCCCGTGCCCTGTTCTACAGGGGTAGTCAGGACTTGTGTTGTGTGTGAGAAGCACTTAGAAATACCACCCTCCACTGAATGCTCCTCTCACTCTCCCAACAATATCCTGAGTGACAGAGACTGCCAGCCGTTTTTTGTATTCTTTTCATCCCATTTTTGTTTTGTAGAGGGCCTGCATAGACTTCGCCATAAGTGCCAAGCCGCTGACCCGCTACATGCCTCAGAACAAGCAATCTTTTCAGTACAAGATGTGGAAATTTGTGGTGTCCCCTCCCTTTGAGTATTTTATCATGGTCATGATTGCACTCAATACCATTGTCTTAATGATGAAGGTTAGTGGGCTGTTACTGAATCTTTGCAATTTTGGGCTAGCGAATGCGGTGTTTGCTGGTGAGGCTTTGTTCTCTTGACTCAAGAGCCTGGGGGAATTGAGAAGCAATCACCATTTCTCATCTGCCTGATGTTTTTGGAGGCCTTGTGGGATTCTTTCTGTCCCCAAAGGGAGATGGTTTATTTGGGATGAGATCTTGAGTATGGGATTTCCCTGTGCAGTGTTGGTTTGGCTCATAGCCCCTTCAGCGTGTGGCCAGTGGGATGGGAACTGGGTTCTGCAGGTCTGGAGCTCCTGGCTCAACCTGGGCTTCCTGCTGCAGAGAAGGGTCTCTTCTTGGGCATGCTCGACATCCAGCCCTTCCAGGGAAGTTACTCAGGTTTGCAGCAGTCTCAAGCTTCTGGGATATGAATCATGGTGCCTAAGAGGAGGCGAGTGAGATGGCTGGATATTGTGGATGATCTCCCCTCCTCCCCCTTGTCTAGCTTAGACTATCTTCACAGTCAAGGGGCCACCATATTTTTAGGGTGTGCTGGAATGAAACACAGTTCTCCACTCGTCCTCTGGTTTTGAAAATGCTCTTCCTCCCTCCTGGTCCATGCTCTGCTTATGAGGACATATACACCAGCAGCAATCTTGAGTGTATCCCCAGATACCCCATTAAGATAGCAGGTAGGCAATGCTGTGTTTCAACCATATTGTATCCCCAAGTCTTGCTCAAAGTGAGCACAAAATCTGGCACTAGAATGGGCAAGAGTCTTGCAGCCAGGCAAGTCAGCTGGGAAGGTTTTATTCTATAAGTGATCCTCCAGTAACAGCCTTTCTCCCATCCTGGTTTAGTTCTATGATGCTCCAGAAGCATATGAAGAAATGTTGAAATGCCTGAATATTGTGTTTACATCCATGTTTTCAATGGAATGTGTGCTGAAGATCATTGCCTTTGGTGTGCTGGTATGTGCCTTCCTCGTTTACTTTCAACTGTTTCTTCACTACATGAAATGCTTGTATTTCATGATGCTCATTTAAAAAAAAAAACAAACAAAAAAGCCTGTGTTGTAAAAAAAAAAATATTAATAATAACCCCTGGATCCTTCTATCCCCCTTGTGTTTTCATTTGGCAGAATTACTTCCGAGATGCCTGGAATGTCTTTGATTTTGTAACAGTGTTGGGAAGTATTACTGATATTTTAGTAACAGAGATTGCGGTAAGTACCGTTTGCTCAATTTGCTTCATTTACCAACAAAGCTGTACCCTGCCAAGACATTGCACCTTCTCCCCGCCAGCCTTAGCCCCTAGAGCTGCTGCGGGGACTCATCGTGTGATGATGTCCCCGGGTGACCCAACAGCCTGTTTCCATCGTCTCTGCTCTTTCCGTGGAGATGAGCATGGCTGTCTGCCCCAAAGAATTTCACGCACAAAGCTGTGATGAGAACAGCAGCGCTGGTGACTCTGCCAGGAAACAACAATCTCTCTTTTCTCGTTCAGCAAACACCTCTAACCCCGAGCCGGTTTTGCCTATTAATGGAAAAACGCTGTTGAATTTAATAGAGGGAGAAGATCAGGAGGCCTCTGTTGCAGGCTGTAGCGCGAGGTGCTTTGCAAGGCACACACGCACACGTCTGAGCCCCGGGGCTCCTGTCCACTCTTGGTCACGGGGCAGAGTGAAAGAAATAAGGAGTGAGAAAGGCGATGGGAACAGGGGAACAGCCAGAAACTCATCAGCCTGCACAGTCTGGATGGGGGAACGTGGTGCGTGTCTGTTATGCGCACAAAAGCTTTTTGGGGCAATTATTAAAACAAAGAAACAAATTTAGCGTAGGATTTGTTGGCCAGCCCTACAATGCTGCTGTCTTCTTGCTAACGAGTCCTGTAGATTACATGAAGTGTACAAACTTGCCATTTAAATTCTGGAGGAGTTTTCCATGGGGGCAGCAAATGTCTAACCCAAGCCTTGACAGCCTGGTATTATCCAATTTCTAAATTGCTCCTCTCCTCTCCCTGCGCATGTTTTAGCTGCTGATGCTGTATCTGTATGTGATGAATTTGAACTTTACCATGATTTTTTTTCTCTGTCCCTGGGATTTGCTGATAAATTTGTTTTGTGTGCTAAGAACTACGCTCCACAGACTTCTTTACAGGACATTCAGCTGGTGGTGAAGACCATGTTACTGTTCTAAGAAAACACATTATTGCCTAACCTCCTTGGTACAAAAAAGGACAGGAACCCCTAAAGTTTTATTCCATGTGTGAATGGTGTTCATTTAACAGCCAGTGAACCCTGTCTCATAGAATTTGGATTACCTTTTTTTTCAGTGTATGGCTTACAGCCTTCAACTAGAGCAGGTTGCTCAGAGCCCCGGCCAACCTCACCTGCAATGGTGCCAGGGGTGGGGCAGAGACCAGCTCTCTGGGCAGCCTGGGCCAGGGGCTCACCACCTTCATCAGAAAAAAATTCTTCCTTCTCTCTAGTCTAAATCTCCTTCTTTTAGGTTAAAACCATCACCCCTTGTCCTGTCACAACAGGCCCTGCTCAGAAGTCTGTCCCC
>JAVSBS010020498.1:0-16875 GCA_033124195.1 Coracias cyanogaster | reverse complement strand
AGGCTGACCAAGCCCAACTCTCCCAGCCTGGCCTCCCAGCAGAGGTTCCACCCTCCCATCATTGCTGGGGCCTCCTCAGGCCCCACCCCACCAGATCCATGTCTCTCCTGTGCTGAGGACCCCAGAGCTGGACACAGTATACCATCTCATTAGAGCAGAATAGAGGGAGTATTGGTATCTTCTCCTTCAGGAAGGCGTCTCCTCCACAAACCCAAGCCTGCATGCTTATTAAAATCCTTCTTTGTGTGGCCATTTTGCAGGTAGAGAGCAGCCATCAGTATTGTCCCTCAGCACTACTGGCCAACTATGAAAGGCAGGAGAGTTAACATGTAGGCAGAGGTTCCTCACCGCTCTCCTGGTCTTTGGGCTGGAGAGGGAATGTGCTCCCAGACACCCTTGTGTGAGTTGGCAGGCACCGATACAATAACCTTGAAGGTGCTGGAGTGATGGCATCACCCTTCCACTCAGCAGAAATTTCTCTGGTTTCATCAAAGACAGCAGCGATTTGGGGATTCATTTGAAGTGGCATATGAACTACTTCTAAAAACAGCCAGTAAACTCTGATTGGATTAAGCTTCCAAGCCCCTCTACACTTTTCCATTATCCTCCCAGGCGGTAATGGAGAGGCTTTGGGTTTATGAGTAACTAGATCCATTAAGTCAAACCTTAGAGAGGACCTTCTGATGTAGCTCAACAGCTTTTACCTGGCAGTGTGTCCAATACAAAGCTGTTCACAAACATGACTTTAATACAAAAGCCATATGTCCCCCAGTATCGCTCCTGCCCCTGACCTCTTAGTCCTCTGTCCCAGTCTATCAACCTTTTTGAGCTCTGCTCTCTCTAGATCTTCCTTTCCTGCAGCACTTCTCTATAACATCACATCTCCTTCCTGCATTCTTTCCCTCACAGACAGACAGTGCTCAGAGCTCCCCCTCCACCTTCTTGCTAGACTTGTTTTTCAAAACTTCTTTCATACAGCTCCTCTCTGATCTCTCTCCAGCACTGCCGCACTCTCCCCTGCGCAGAACGGCTTTTGTAGCCACCAGCGTGTGCTTCCTTAAGCGGCACACGTCCGTCTCTCATCCTCAGGCAGGGGCGATGGGCTGAACTTCAAAGGCATCGTGCACGTCTTGCTGAGGAGGCATTAGGTGCATAGATTGCTTGAAGCTGACAGTGATGTGCCGGTCTCGGACTCACTGCTCGATTACCTGAGCGGGAGGTTGTGGTGGTGCCCCAAAGATTACGTCTCTAATGGAATTGTCAATGGCAGGCAACGCTGGCAGCTTCCCGGATGCCTTTTGTGGAGCAGTTCATTCTGCTTCATCCAGTGGCATGTGCTGGTGTTAGACTTATACCAGGATCTCCACCACCACTACGAGCCTTCCTCCCCTTCCAGTCATGAGGCCTGTAGGGTGGCAAACAAGCAGCAGGCCCCAGCCCTCTGCTCCAGTCCTGTTTTGTTGGCTCCATGATAGGTTGTAGCACGTGTTGTTCTGACCCACAGCACAGCAGGGGAGGCACAAGGGGTGCCAAAGCTGCCCGGGAAACACCAGGACCGTCTGGCATAATGGATGTGTGTCCTGGAAGAGTTACACCTTAAACCATCTTTGTAATGCGTAAGCTGCTAGTTTGTTAAACTGGAGTTGTCCCTAAGTCACTTCAATACTTCTGGTATTTAGAACAAATTTTAAAAGTGCAGAAAAGGACTGAAAAACCTGATGCAGTGATAGCAAGGATGCAGTTTGCTCATGGCAAGGACCAAGGCGAGGAATGTGGGTGCCTCATCCCAGAGCACCCATCAGGCATATGGCCCCTGGTCTTTAATCCCACCGCCTCTGCCCAACGACTCTTTGCCGTTTCTATTTCCAGGTAGGGTAGAGTCATAACTAAGGCTTGGGATGAACATCACCGTGCCCAAAATGCTGTAGCTAATGCTGAACCCTCTTCACCTCACTGGCTCAGCGACCAGGGGTGCAGCAGGTCTCTGCACCACATTATGGAGCTGAGAACATCCAAAGAGGAGAGCAGGTCTTTACTCATCATGACTTGGAGCTGTCCCCAACAGAGGATGCCCTCACCTTTGTTTGCCTTCCTCAGCTCCAGCCTCTCCTCATCTGATGGGCAGCCATGGGGATAGTTGGGGGGCAGCCCCCCTTAGTCCTTCCCTGTGCATTCAGACCTGTTGTGACCCATTCCCTCTGGAGGGTTTCTCAGGCTGACAAGCCCAGCTGATGGCTACAACATGAGCTCAACTGTCAGTCTAAGCCACCCATGAAACCCTCCAGCTCCCTGTGCAGAAGGGACACTTTCTGGGCATGTCTTTGAGATCAGGCTCACAAATAGCTGTAGGAGCACCACTTTTCTCCAGGACTGTATTTTCCAGCCCTAAGTGTTCTCTGAGGTAACTAAACTTGCTCACCTGGGCGGTCTCCTCTTGAGAGGCTCGGCTTCCACCAGCCTTGCTGCATCGGTACTTGTAACTCACTGAAAAGTAAAGATAAAAGGAAAAGAAATGTGTTGATTAGTTGTTTTATTTTAATTTTCTAGTCATGTCATATGTAATTTCCTTTGTGAATGCAGTGGAATATATATATATTTTTTTATTTCCTTAGGCAAAACCACGTATGTCAGTTTTTTTAGCCTCTCAGTAACTGAGGTAAAATAGATGGCATTAAGGAGAAGGTGTCCCTGGGGACACGGCCGGCCTTGAGAGGCCTTAATGGGTGTATGGCAAACTGACATCCATCTCTATGCCTGGAAATATAAAAAAAAAACCATACTGAGAAGTGTTTGTGAATTGTCTCCCAATTTGCATTACAAAATGAAATGCAAATAACTACTGCACTGTCTGTGTTATCTTTAGGATCTCAGAATCTGTTTTGGTTTGAAGCATTTTTTATTTATACAATTATCATAAAATAACACCCCCAAAAGCCCTACTGTTTTTTTCCAGTGAAATTTTCAGAGTTTCCTTTTTTGCTTGTCCTGATTACTCATTTTCTCTTTTGTTTCCTGTTTTGTTCTTTATTTTCCTTATCTACCTGCTGAATCACGCCATCCAATCAACATACAATGCGAAAACCATGTCTCCGTCTGTATGTTGTGCACCTGCTGCTCAAAAAAAAAAAAAAAATTGTAAATAATCTTGCAAATATCCATCCATGAAAACATCACATATAGGACACGGTTGGTTTCATTGAATTTAAACAATTATTTAAATTCTCTGCTTTTATTTTCTCTCGTTTTTCTTTAATTTAATTCGTTTTGATGAGATTTCCGATTGCACTGGTGACAAAGCCTCACTGCAGCGTGCCTCAAAACTGGCTTCTGCTCTGCATCTTCTTCCCCTTGGCTAATTGGTGACGTGAGGCAGTTGCAGTTACCAATAGCCTGTTCTCCGCTCTGTGTTACACCTGCGAATGATAAAGGGGAGACTTCCACTTGCTTTATTTTGTTGGAAAATTGAATGAGAATAGGAGGGAAGGATGCTTCTGGATGATGTGGGGTAGAGAAGATTGGCTGGCTGGGAACCCCTTTGTTTTGTAAGCGGTGGTGGTACCACATTCAGTTCTCAGAAACTGAGTTTTATTCTCTTTCCTGAGGAGATGCTTTGAGCTTTCGGCAAAGGGAAGCGGGATGTTTAAGAGAACTGCCTTACAGGTATTTTAAACCCATGGTCTGCACTAGATTGTAAGGAAAAAAAAAAAAAATTGAAGTAATTACAGGCTCGCTTCCCTCAACTCAAAAGAGAAGTTATAGGAAAAAGCGATTTTTATGAAACTTTGAAAATCCTTTGTGATACCAGCACATAGAATCATTTTTGCCACCACAGTGGGCACAGAGTCCCTGGATGCAAAAGCTCAAGTGAAATACATAAGCCGTGTTATGAACAGGGCTGAAAAGTCCTGGGAACCAGATCCCACTGGGAATTTAGCGCCTGATTCCAAAGATGTCTTTAGAAATATTGGTCTTTGAAAATCATAAATTAAGCAAAAGAGCATGAGTAAAGAACAATACAATCTAAAATAAATCTATTCTCCCATTCTTGATTGTCTTGGCTGTGGTTAGTAGCACAAATGACACCACAAGCTTATCAAAAATACTTGCTTGGCCACCTGACAACAGCTCTTGGACCTATGTTAACATCTGGCCTTCCTGTTGCACAGTTGCTGTTAAGAAACAAATCAGAGCAAATCTTCACCACTGACTGCAAATAAGCCCTGTGAATGCTTCGTGGAGGGTCACGGGAGGGAATCTCCTGCTAGGAAGCAGCAAAGAAGGACAACGACAATGTGTGAGTTACACGATCGCCTCGTGCAATCTGAGACGAGAATCCTCTGCGTGTGCTGCAGGGGCTGGAACCGTTCCAGATGTGTGGGAGCTGTGAGGATGTCTCTGGAGACTTCACCCTCTGCACCCTTGGCCCAAGCAGCATAAAGAAGTGCTCTGGCATCAGCTAGGCATGTGAAAATATACTGAAAAAAATCAGCTTATCTCCATTTGGCCAAATTTTAGCCTTGTTGCTCGATGTGTTGCAGGTTAAAGATTTAAATGCTCACCCTGCAGTTTGTTAGGATTGCAGTCTCTATGGTCATAGGTGCAGGTCCAGGCTTTTGCCATCACTCAAAGTCCACATTAGATCTTTGGAGCATGAAGTTGTCCTCTGGAGCTGCCTTCTTCCTTCCACTGCTGATGATGGGAGCTTACAGTGACTACAGCAGAAGCGCTGAGTTGAAAGGTAGTAAGGAACGAGGAGAGATCTGGGAATCACGCATGTAAAGTGTTTTTTCCTATGTTGCTGGCTCAGGATGAAAGAATATGATATGACATGCTATGATATGATATGGTATGACATGATACGCTTGCAATGGCAGAGTGCCCAGGACACAGACAAGTGTGGTTAAAATCTTAAGCCTCTTAAAATCAGCAAAAGTTTCCCCCAAGCTTCAGAGGAAGCCAACACCCTGTGCAAGATTCGGGAGCTCTACTTCAGCACTGACAATGCCATGGACATTTAAATGGGAACGCAACTCTTTCCGCGACAGTAGTTCCTTAGCAGAACACGTTAATTCTTGTTGATGCCAGAAAAGGGAACTTCCAGACCTTCTTGAGTGATCCTGTTCTTGGCTTGGTTACATCCCTCATCCTACAGGTCTTTGTAATTTTGGGCGAGCCTTTCATTTTGAGGACAGAAACTTGACGTTTCAAGCCTGAGGGTTGTTGTGTTCTGCAACCAGGCTGCGGGAAGAAGCCAGAATGAGCAGCTCAACCTCCTGCCTAATGTATTGCTTTGTGACAATGTAACGTAACCTCCTTCACTAAATACTGCAGAGCACATCCAGCCACGGCCTTAAAACCTCATGTTCCCACTTCAGGTTTAAAAATCCAAAGCATTAAATCTACTGAGCTGGTGCTTTGCCACTGGTGTGCAGAATGGAGCTCACTCTGCATCCCTGCGGACAGGGGACACAGTTCCTGTGTTGGGGAGGAAACCACTCTGCTGCTGAAGATGCTGGAGCACCAGATCTAGGCAATGTCTCTACGCCCTGTTCTTCATGGCTTTTCTACATTTCAGGATGGAAAACACCCTAAGAAGGGGTAAAAGAGCAGGCTGCCTGTGGTGGGACTGCAATCAAAGCCAGTTCTTTATCCACGATACCTCTTGTCCCTGTTTCCTTCCTGCTTTGCAGTTTTCTCCAGGGATGCTGAGCTTCCGTACGCTCGTCATGAGAAGTTGTGGCTGTGCCCAGCCCCCCAGGGCTGGGTACCTGCGGTACCAGAGCTTCCTTTTTAAGGAAAATTGTGACAGACCAGGGGGAAACATTTTTCAAACCTAATTTGCTAGTCCTCAGGTGGATCCTAAAATCTATAAAGCCTCTTGTGAGTACCAGTCAGCCTTTAACATCTGTGCAACAGAAAAGCCAAGAGAAACCCGGAAAGAAAGACCTTGATAACCCAGAGGATGATCATTACGTGTGTCCTGTTACCAAGGTGGCTAAGCGGGAGAATTGGTGCAAAACCCTGTTACACACAAGAAATATTGCAATGTGGAGTTTCCCCTTTAGCTGCATGCAATTCTAGTAGCTGCCTGGACAGCTGAGGTGTTGAAGGACGGGTTTTCCATGCGGTGTGCCGAGGGTTACACACGCAGAGCCCTTCCATGTATCACGGGCGTGTGTAATTTTGCCTCCCTATGCAGAGAACAGTCCTTCAAACGGTCTACGAATGTCGGCGGTGCTGGATTTTCCTGGGTTGTGAGTGATGCCCCGCAGAGCTGAGGCTTTCACGGCGCTTTGGGGAGTGGCAGCATATGAGTCAGGGAGGGTTTGGGGCTGAAAACCAGAAAAAAAAAAGGTTATGGACTTTGTCCCTCCAGATCCCAAGGAGTGGGGGTTATAGACATAACTGGGCAGTTTTGAGCCCCCTGTTTCACACTGCACGTATGCAGACAATCCTGCAGAAAGCCTCACATAGCACAGGGGTAGCCCGTGCTAAGCGTGACCTCGCAGACAGCCTAGACCAAAGCAGAGGTTAAGCGTGGCGTCAGCTGTCAGTACGAGATTATAGCAAAGTCTGAGCAAAACAGTGTTCTCACTGTTAAGTTGTAGTACTGTGGGAAAAGGGAGGAAAGGCAGGTTCACACACGGGGAGGTGGATCCTTCAGATTCTTGCACATGCTTCTTGAAGCAGCATTAGGCTTGTGCATAGGAAAGATTTGGCTTGAAGGTAATAACTTGTCGGACTTGTGGGCCTGATAACCAAGTGCCATGCACAGTGCACGGGAGCTCTGATCCAGTTCCCGCTGGTGGGGAGACTTTCTGTGACTAAAAACGGGCTGTGGGTTAAGCCTTCGCCCTGTGCTGACCCTGTGGGGGTTCATCAGCCTGTACCGGAGCCAGCACGGGGGAACAGGTCACTATGGACCAGAGTGGTAGTGGCACCTGCTTTTCCAGCCAGGGGCCAGCTCTGCCCCCGGGTCTTATATGGCCCTTACCTGCTCAGCTGAATTCCGCTGGTATTTTGTGAAGGGAACGTAAGCGAGGTGAAAAATAAGAGAAGCCGATGCTCAGAGACATGCGTTGAATTTTTAGCGCCTGTTTTACTGACCTTGAACAACCCAGGGGAATCCGCGCTCGCGCTTTGCCTGCCAGAGCTGATTGCTGTTGCTGCCTTGAATGAGCTCAGTGTTGTCTGCTCTTTCATTGAACATACCTGTGCTTTTCTCTTTTCTCTTTATTTGAGGACTGAGTCTGATATACGGTCTGTGCCTAATTCTGAGCTGCTTGCGTTTTTAACATGAGAGAAACCGAGTGCATGCCTGAGACTGATTTCTTGAACTCTTTGATGGGATTGGTGGAATGCGATGCTAATGGCCCCAAAACTGAGCTGGCATTTAAAGAAATGAATAGATCCAACAAGCCCCCCAAATTCAGCATGAGCTCTGTAGGCAAGAAACATGGGTCAGTTCAATACGGCTGGGAGCTTTCTGGTAAAACAATGTTACAAGGGAACGACTATTTTTGCTCAACCTTACCAACAAGAGCTCCTTATGAGTGTGTGTTCTACTCTACTGCTTGGTAGTTTAAAGTGGGATACTTTTTCTTCAGCTGACTCAGTCAAATAAGTGCCTGTGAACAGAGATTCACAAATAAGTGAATTGGAATCAGTATGGAAAGGGGGGCTATTTTTCATCTCCTTAAAAATAGGAGGGCAAGAGGGATCTGGCTTTTGCATGTTTTCTTTTGGAAAGAACCCTCTCTAGATTAGCTCATTGGGGCGAGAAACCTCTTTTCCCTGAAGGAAAGAAAAAAATGGGGTGTGGGGTGGGGAGAATCATACAAAATAAATGGCAATCAGAGTCTGTCTCCAGCAGTTCTTTGATCCACCTGCGAAAGGCACATTTAATAATAATTTTTAAAATCAGCAGGTCCCTAAGGCATCCTCCTGCTGTTGAACGCTCAACTTCCCCAATTGATTCGCTGCCATTGATCCATCCTCCAAACAGTCTTGCTGGTGCCATTTCTCCTTGATGAGCCTGTCCAGGCACATGTTGTATAAACATTTAAAGCCTCCAGGTCAGAAAACATCCTCATTCTTTCAAGGATGTTTTAATCTTCACTGGACAATGCCCTTCTTTGTTATGGTAGAGGCTATATACACAGTCCCCTGCAACTGTCTTGGCCTAAGTTCCGGTCATTGTTGAAAGCAAGCTGACCAAGACTTCCAAATAACCTCATTCTTTACAGAATGATAATACGGCACCATTACCTCTCCCTGAGTCTTGAAGGGGAGAAAATTTGCTTAACTTAAAGAAAACAAGACCTCCATGGACAGCGTGAAAGGGCCTTTTCCTTTTCTATCATTGACCCAGTAGCAAAGGGGAGGGCTCTTGTGGAGAGGGATTTTCTCATACTTGCTGCATGTGGAGTGATCTGCACTGACGAATGTTTCTTTTGGAAGGTTTTCTGGTGGCCGATTTGCTGCTTAGATCGTGAAGCTGGTAATTTTAATTTCTTTTTTGCGGGCTGTGGTTTCCAATCGCGTTAATTTCTGAAGGACACAAAACCTTTACTTTCCACAGGACAACTTCATCAACCTCAGCTTCCTGCGGCTCTTCAGGGCAGCAAGACTTATCAAGCTCCTTCGCCAGGGCTACACTATCCGCATCTTGCTCTGGACATTTGTGCAGTCTTTTAAGGTGAGTATTAGGCAGGTGGGAGGCAGAGAGGAGACATGGGGAGGTGGCAATGCTTGGCAGGTCTGCAGCATCCGCCATGGAGTATCAAGGAGCTTCCCATTGCCAAGGGAATGGCCTTTCTACACCTCTACAAAGCAATTACAGGAATATTAATTCTGCAGAATAGCTGCACTGAACATCCCCTGAACATTGCAGGTGCTGAGTGTTTTGGAAGATGAGTCTTAAAGCTGGATGGCTACTGATGCGGACTCGCATGTGTGCAAAGCTCAGGTTGCCCATGAAACTACGACAAAATCCCTCTGGGAAAGTCTCAAGACTCGGATATTCACATAAGGAAGTGGTGTACTGTCTAATAAGTGCCTTTATACCCACTATTTGCCTTCACCAAGTGTAAGGTTAAACTGCTTTGACCAGATTTCAGTCTTGGTAGAACCTGAGAGAGATGAAACCCAAACCATGGCATTTTGGTAATACAGGCTGTGAAGCTGTAGAACACAAGGCTGTGTTTTTATGATGTGTTACAAAACCAAGTTTTTCTTCTGAAGTCTAGACAGTTGCTTTGCCTGGTTTCCTTTATCCCTTCCTTTCCCTTCCAAGGAGCCTCAGTACATGGTGGCAGCTGGTTTGTTGTGGCACAGGAGTGATGGGCACAGCACCTGGATATTGCACTTCTGAACCAAGTGACCCTCATGCAACAACTGCCTGACAGCAGCTTAGTTCTTAACCTGTGCTTAGCTTCAAGTTAGTTGCCTTCCAAATCTAAATAAGAGGCCACATGCCCCAAAGCTGCTTATTTTTAACATCTCTTGGCTGGTTTGCAGCCCATGTCTGCAGCTCATTGTGTTTTAACGCTGATTATGGGACATGCCCCTGTTCTTCAGCACAGAGAGATCGTTTCATCTGAAACCAGGATTTATAGCATTGATATTGAGCTCTAACACCCTAGTATTTATTGACTGTACGGCTGCAGAGTGCAGACTCCCAGTTCCTTCACTCATGGCCCCTCTCCCACTTGACCTCCCTGGCTCTGGACATCTCACAGGACTTTCAGAGAAACTTAAGCAGAGAGGTGATGTTGGAAAGCAAAGCACAACGAGGTCAGGGTTATGATGAAGATGGATCTGTTCGCTAGCTCACAGCTGCAGCTTCCTCTCCTGCTCACTGTCGGGGTGCCAAGCACTGCCGGTGCCCGTGGTGGGTGGCTTGGCCAACCTGGGGACCACATCTCCAGCTTTGCACAAGGTCTTGCCACTTTCTGGGCTGAGCTCTGAGGTCTGCAGGTGCTAGTTTTTGTGCTGGGTGCTGTTGCAATCTCAGGGGAGCTTCCTCGCAGGTCAGGGCAATGTCAGGGTATTTTGCATGGTGCTTTCTGGACGGTGTTGTGGTGGCAATTGGTGTTTAGTGACGCAGAGTGTGGTGGGGTGTAGAGCGACCGGTTGCTTTTGCTTCAGCTGCGCTTTCAAACACATCATGGTGTCTGAGTCAAAACGACACAGAGACGTTATTTTAGGTGGTAAAACTGCGGGGAGGAGTGTGCTCTCTCCAAAAATGGAAAAGACTTTTTAAGAGAAGAAAAGCATTTCTGTGCTGCCGTTGGAGAGATGCCGGGTGGCTCTGTCCACACCAGTGGTGGGAGGGCTGGCCAGCCCTGTGCTGGGATGGAGAACTGGTTTCAGCAAAGTGTGAATGCAGCAATTGCTCTGCACCAGAGCAGGTCGAGAGGGAAGTTTATTAGACCTTTTATAGGGACAAAACCTTTTTGGAGGGTAGAGATGGGAACATAGTGATTGATTCTTTCTACAAGCAACCTGGGGAAGAACTGGAGGCATCTATGCTGTTGTCACCTGGCCAGAGGTGGGAGTTGGGGTTTGTTCACACTGTACATTCCTTTGGGAGACACCAGAGAGGCAGCTGGTGCTCTTGCGTTCAACTTCAGTGTCATGCTTTCACCCAAACATCAAGCAGCTAATGGAAAGGGGGTTGCAATGCCTTGGGTTTAAGACCTGTTTACCTTGAGGGTGGATGGAGATGTTGTTGCTGCTGTTCTCACCTTGTAACTCATGAGGAATCCTGCAGCCAGGAGAGTCTCTACCAGCGCCTGAGACATGGGGTCTGCAGGTATAAGATGTTCCCACCCAGGAGAGAGTCTTTGGAGTGTGTGTCTTGACTGGATCTTGGGAGAAGGGCTCAGCCAAGGCCCATTTTGGTATAATCCCAACACTTTCCAAAGCGTGTGTGCAGAGTGCTGCCCCTGAAGTGGAGCTGGGATGGTTTCTGGGCTGCCTGCGGAGCTGCTTGTGTGTCTTTCTCCCCAGCACTGAGCTCTCAGTCCTTGTCCCTTGTGCAAAGGTGTCCAGCAGAAACCACATCAGCCCTTTACCCCGTGTTTGCTCCTGCACTGCCCATGGACCACACAACCCCTCTCCTCCCCGAGCATCACACAGTCTAGACCTAGGGCAAGACTTCTCATTTTTTTCAGCTGTTACTAATTAAGAGGCATTAATTACCCATTCATTTAGCCTGAGCAGAAAGTAGCTGTTACTGTCAGCTTGGGTGACATAATTACATTGTAGCCTTCACTGATTTCTTGCTAAAACTCAGGATCTTTTTGTCCTCCTGGGATTGCCATCTGTGCCAGTTCCGGAGCAGGAGCTTATTTCTTGGGTGTATGGTTTTTTCCTTGTACTAAATTTACAGGAAGGTCATTAAAAATTAATGTTTGTACAATTATGCATAGAAAGTGCTGGTGCCTGCTGGTAGCTCCGGCACTTGCTGTGGAGCTTCTGATTGTATTTTCCCTGTTTACTGCTTATCTGCTTGTGAGGCTGTATAGAGAGCCCTCAGACAGCTCAGGCTGTTTTGTGATTGATGAATACCTGGCTCCAGGGGTTTGTCTTCTGAAGGCTGACAGAATCGTTCATGTTCTCCTCCCAGCTCCTTCATCTTGAAGGACAAGTGCCCCAAAGCACAGCGCTGCCTGGGAGTTAAATGCTACCGGCTGCTGTGTATGTTTGCTGTCATTAATATCTCCTTCTCCTTTCCCGCAGGCCTTGCCTTATGTGTGTCTCCTCATTGCAATGCTTTTCTTCATCTATGCCATTATTGGCATGCAGGTAAAAATTTTAGCTTTAATACTGAGCGTACGTAGCCCAGTTTTGTCCTGCTTGTTCAGGGTGCAAATGGGTTATTGCCTCCGTAGCAGGATCAACACCTGCCTTAGGATGGGGAGAAAAGCTCTTCTTGCCCGATGTCAGGTAAATTAGAAGTGCCAAAAAAGGGCACTTTTTCCACCCTTATTGACAGGTCTTATGTTGAGCGTGGCCCTGGGCATACAGATTTTTTTGGTGTACAAAGGGAGAGCGTGGGCAGGCAAAGGGGTCAACGAGCCTGCGGCACAGCATCTCTGAGGTGGGTGGGCAGCCGTGTCCCTGCCCCTGGGTACAGGCACGTCAAGAGGCTCAGAGCAGGGAGCAGCTCAGGTGCTGCCGAAAAGAAACGAGAAAGTGTTCTTGGCCTGGAATGGAGCGGAATTGTGATGTTGGAAAGTGTCTGTGGGAAGATGAAGCACATTAACCCTGGATTTTCTTCCCCGTTTAACCTCCACTAGACATTTTTATCCCCCTCTTCGGCACAGAAGTTATTCTAGCTTTTGACATCCCTTAAAGCAGGACTAATTACATTCCTGCCTTTCCTTTCAACTCCCCTTGATCTACCTTTCCTAACAACGCACCGTGTGAGGATGGGTTTGGCCTGAACCGCTGCTGTTTTCTGCGGCAGGTATTTGGGAACATTGCGCTCGACGATGAGACGTCCATTAATCGGCACAATAACTTCCGTACCTTCCTCCAAGCCCTGATGCTTCTGTTCAGGTAAGTAGGATCTAATATACCATATGACTTGCAGGTGAAAGATAAATAAGTCTTTGGGTTTGCATATGCCAGTTTAGCTGCTGAGCCTTAGGCGTCCTCTAAGGAAGGTATTTGGGAGTGAAACATCCGTTCTGCTTCCCCCTCCTCGGCACTGAGGCTTGGCCTGGCACATCTCCAGACATGACAGATCTGAGCCGACACGCCAGCATTTCCACAGAGGGACACCCAGCACTGTCACACCCCACACCAGCTCAGGCAGAAGCTTAATATAAGGCAGAACCCCCCCTGGTTTAAGTGAGCAATGTGCTTCCCGTCACAACGATTCCTTTTCTTCTAAAGTGAGAATTCCTTTAATTGGTCATTTTGTGCATTACAAGTTAACACTCATACGTCAAAGCCACCCTCAGCTTCAGAGTGAAAGTGTTTCCATCTGGGTTCATTCTGCCAGGAAAGGAAGGATTTTCAAATGAAAAAAAAAAAAAATCAATGACACGACAGATTTTCGTTTTCAGACCTGGCAAAAACAAAAGTGCAGGCCCTGCTCCAAACCGGGGCAGCTCGGGGAAGATATTCCATGTCCGGGTGTGTGTGGTGGGGAGACACAGCATTAACAAACCGCCCTGCTCTGCGAGCCTTGGCTCTGCTGATTCTGTGGCGCTTGGAATGGGATGTCTTGCCTGGGATTTGGTTTGCATGGTTTCTGTGAAGCCAGACGGAAATGAAATTAGCCCTCTCTAGCTCTGAATAATCGCTTGACTCAAACCGCTGAATTTTAATAGAACTGGATAATTATTCCATCTCATACCCAGACCTCTTGGGCCCTTTCCAGACCCACGTGGCAGCTGCGGTGGGACAGGGAGGGCAGAGGCAGCAGGACCATGATGGGGGAGCGGGTTTCTGCCCAAGGGAATGGGGCTTCAGGTCGATGCCAGCAGTGGGGCAACCCACTGTGTAATTCAGAGCAGCCTGGAAGCTAGCTCGGTTTACACTGAGCATCAAAGTCAGGGCCATCTGCAGAGCTGTGTTCAACTCTGGGCGTAAGAAAGACAAGCACCTGCTTGAGCAGGTCCAGAGGAGGGCCATGAAAGTGATCTGGGGGCTGGAACCCCTCTGCTGTGAGGCCAGGCTGAGAGAGTTGGGGTTGTTCCGCCTGGAGAAGGCTCTGGGGAGACCTTATAGCAGCCTTGAAGTGCTTAGAGGTGGCCCATAAGAAATCTGGGGAGGGACTATTCATCAGTGAGTGTAGTGACAGGACAAGGGATCTCAGTTTCAACCCGAAAGAAGTAGACTTAGATTAGAAGTAAGGGAGAAATTATTTACTATGAAGGTGATGAGACATTGGAACAGGTTGCCCAGAGAATATATGGATGCTCCATCCCTGGATGTGTTCAAGGCCAGGCTGGATGGGGTTTGGAGCAACCTGGTCTAGTGACGGTGTCCCTGCCCATGGCTGGCGGTTGGAATGAGATGACCTTTAAGGTCTGTTTTAACCCAAAGCGTTCTATGATTCTATGATCAAGTTTTCTCAAAGACCAGGAGAGGAAGGCTTGTGAGCTGGCTCTGGGTACACATTAGCATGGCTGTGAACAACACTGCAACAAGACGGGCTGTTCATGGCACGGTGGAGAGAAGCCCCTGAAAGCGCCTCTAAGTATGGTGCAGAAATTAAACAGGGAATATCTGAAGTGACATAGGAAATCAGAATAACTGAACATGAGGATCCCTCTGCTTCCAATCCATGTGTGCACATTGCAGGGGGTGCTTTATTTTGAGGATGGACCTCTGAGATGTCAGTGTATTTCCTTTGGGCTATTTTTGTCCCTAGAAAGCAGAAGTTAGAGGAGGGGGAGGGAAATGATGACGAAAAACCAGGAGACTGCCATGAAAAAGGGACCCAAGTCGCTATGACCAACCAGACCATCCTGGCATTTCTCCATCTGCCTGATAAAGGAGATAAGAGATTCAAGGCGAGAAGCCAGGTTTCATTTCCCATCATTGGGATTACAGCCAGCACTAGGACCAAAATGTTATCTGCATCAAAAGGGAAAAATTTCCACTTTGCACTGGATGTGTTTAAATCAATCTAGTTTTATTTTCCATAAACCCAGCAAAGCTTAGCCTGCCTGAGCCTGCCTGGTTTCTTTTACCCCCCTGTAGCAGAAAAATGTTCTTTCCCCTTTTGTTTTTCGTGTCAGCAACCTCATAGTTTAAATTCCTTATACAAATAGAATCTCTCCACCTGGACACAACCTTCCACCTAATCAGTTAATTAATTGGGTGTGGTAATACCTCAAGGTGGGTGCCTCTGGGGTCTGTACCAGGGAGGGGGCTGGACAAGCTCACCCTCTGCCCTCCCCGTCTGCAGGAGTGCCACGGGGGAAGCCTGGCACGAGATCATGCTGTCATGCCTGAGTAACAGAGCCTGCGACCCGCTCTCTGGCCTCACCAAAAAAGAATGTGGCAGCGATTTTGCCTATTTCTACTTCGTCTCATTCATCTTCCTGTGCTCCTTCCTGGTAAGTTGGTCCCGATCTCTCCCAAAGTGAAGGTGTTGATGTGATTTCCGACCCTGCCTTCCCTCCCCACCCTCTTGCTTCCTCATTCTCCCTAATTATGATTTATACAACAGTACAAGACAGCTTCACTAAACCCCATTTATCATCCTGGTGATAAAATCCCTTTAATCCCCAAAGAGATCATTTAGTCATTAGTTTAAGGGGAGAGGGTTTATCTTTCTTCTCACGGGGGGGATCTAATATTTGGAATTAAGCATTAATCTGTTTTGTCGTGATGGGTAACGTCTCCCTTTGAAGGAGTGGGGAGGGCAGGGTGAGAATGGCCAAGATAACATGGGTTCAGAAGGGTTCAGCAGGCAGCTGGGAGCATCATGCGTACTTGATGCCTGGTGTTCTGCCTTATTTTGTTTGTCAAATAAAGGCAATGATCATTTTCTTCTGTGATGGTGCCAGGAAAGCTTTAGACATGAAAGTACCCAGGGCTGCTGTGCTTGATTTGTGCCCATGGCCATCACGTGGAGCTGGGTCTAAGCTTTAAGAGGTGCCGGTGTCTTTCTGATCACTTGCATGCATAAAAAACTCTCTGCTCTTGGGGCTTGGTTCACTTTCCTGCACCACTGAGACAGAGGAATGGAAAGCCAGGGAGAGGGACCCAATTAAACTTCAAGCAGGAAGAGATGAAAGCCACAGCTCTGAGATGTACCAAAACGCAGCGTACCAGGCCTACATTCAGTTCCACAGGTTTGCTTTAAAATGTGAGATTTGATGCTTTGTGCAGCTAATCCCTGCTATCATCAGAAACCTTTAACCAGGAAAAGAGGTGCACGTGGCAGGTCGATGCTGGATGTAGATAGACCAACTCCAGCGGCTCCTGCTGAGATCCTTTGTCCCACTGCTGTTGCCCCTTTGACATCCCATGGCTTATTTCTTCTGCAAATATTTTAAAAAGTGGAGCCCTGAAAGCTTACCCAAAGTTAACGCTCCATTTACTGATTCCTTCAGCACTTTGTATTTCAAAGCCAATTTTTTTCCCCTGTACAAATCCCTAACCCAACGTCAGGCGCGCTCATTGTTTTTTTCAAGTGCATTATTGTTCCTAAAGCTTTTTCTTTAGAAAAAAACAACCAATAGCCAGCCCCCCCAGACTTCCCCTCTGTGCCAGCCAATCCACTTGAAATGTAGCAGCAGAGCTGGAGCCTGGAGCACATCTGTGTGAAGTACAGCTTGGTGTGAGCTTCATCGTTGAGTCAGTGCTCCTGGAAAACCCCGTGAAACCACAGACGAGGTCTGCTGGAGAGGGGAGAGCTCCAAAAATAAGCAGCATTAAGCCAGGCAGCTGCACTGCTATGGGACAAGGCCGTAACTCATTTCTTCAAATGCCTTCAGCACTTCATTGCAATGGAACCTGTGGTTCCCCACAAGTGATTAAAGTGTTACAGAGCCCCGGCCTTGCCAAGAGGGCACGTTTTTATGGTTTGTTTGGGGTTACACCATAGACTGGGAGGGATTGTATAACATAGCTGTTTTTAAGTGCTGCTTCTGGCTCTTTGTGGATGTCCAGCCTGATACAACTTTCCTCCTGTAGTTGACACTGTTGAAAAATATGAATTGAAATGTAAAAATATATGGGAACTTTAGAAACAGCTCTACACAGGCAAGGGAAAATTGTACTTGAGCCACGGCTGGAGCAGGGAGCAAAGGAAAGGGGCTTAGTATCAAGGGAGGGGATCCTGCCCCTCTGCTGCGCTCTGGGGAGACCCCCCTGCAGTGCTGGGGCAGCTCTGGAGTCCTC
>JAVSBS010020497.1:9040-23978 GCA_033124195.1 Coracias cyanogaster | reverse complement strand
TTCCAAGCCATGGAGATGTGGTGCTGAGGGCCAGGGGTTAGTGGTGCCCTGGCAGTGCTGGGGGAACGGTTGGACTCCATGAGCTTCAAGGTCTCTTCCAACCTAAACGATTCTATAATTCTATGCAGCCCACAGAAACTCAAGGTCTCTTCCAATCACAACCGTTCCGTGACTCTACGATAAATCCTGAGCTCTGTTCCCAGCCCAGGTGCCTCCAGCCGCTCTGGTGCCTCCTTCCTGCAGCACAGCGCAGCCGGGGCACGGGTGGGAAGGGCCGTTCGATGCCCATTGGTGTTCTGTGCCTGGGGGAAGGGGAACGAGTCCCACCAGTGTCCTCCTGGCCTGTGGGCATCCCCAGGGCTGCTGGCAGATGCCCAGTGGTCAAAGCTCCAAGCAGCTCCCCGCTGGGGCTGCCCGGGGGTTTCCCACCCAGGCAGGGGGAAGGAGGAATCGTTTTGCTCCAGCTCAGCCAGAGCTCTTGGGGTCAAGCTCCCAGGAGAGGGGGGAGTTTGCAGGGTGCGACCCAGGGCAGAAACCCCCGGGGCTGGCCAGTCTCAGGGGGACCCGGCCGTGCCCCAGCATCACCCAGACCGGGGGTTTCCAGCGCTGGCAGCGGGGCAGCCCCGGTGCTGTGGGACACCCGCAAAGCTCCAGACTGGGCTGAGCCTGCGGGGAAGACCCTGCCCTGTGCCCTGGGACAGCCCAGAGTGGCCCTGGGGACCTGTCCTGGGAAGGGGGAAAACTGGCGACCAGGGACCATCCCTGCCGTGGGGCTTGCTGGGATCACCCGGAGCGAGCCTGATCCTGCGGCAGGGACGGTGCCGAGGGGCTCTGCCCGTGGCCAGATGGCTCCGAGGAGCCCTAAGCTCCCTATAATGCCCCTAATTGTCCCGCAGCGCTGGAGCGGGTGGCCTGGCCCAGCTGGTGCCTGCGTCCCCCCACAGCAGTGGCTTTGGGACCTCTGGCTATTTTTAATCCCAGGAAGCTATTTTGGAGGAGAGAGGCTATTTTCCCTGCCTGCGGCTAATCCTGTCTTGCTTTTCAACCTTACCCAGCTATTTGCCAGGGCTGGGCGATGGGCAGCTCCCTGCCTGGGGCAAGCTGCGTCCAGGAGGATTCCAGGCAGAAGGAATTGGGTGGGACGCATTGGCTGGGATGGGGTGATCCTGCACCCTCTCCCCGGCTCTGCTGGGCGCCCAGGCTGCTGGACGCCTGGCCTGGCACTGGGCAATGGCACCGCGATTCCACAGAGGGGAACGTGCCCCGTTTAGGGACATCTGGGGCTGGGCGGGAGCTGGGAAGGCCATCAAAGGATGGGGATGCCAGAGGTGATGGGGCCACGCGTCCCCTGGGCTTTGCGGGGACCACGGGGTCCTGGGAGCGCCGGTGAACTGGGCCTGAACTGGAAGCAGGTGTTGGGCACATCCCAGAGGAAAGGGTGGGGGTGCCGGGGGGTGCAGGCCATGGCGGGGGGTGCACATCTGGCAGCGGAGGGGTGGCAGGAAGCGTCGCGCTGGCTCGGCCGCCTCGGGGTCCCGGGGGGCCACGCTGCTGCCAGATGTTGTGCAGCTGTCTCCAGCGCTTCCTCTCCTCCCCATGCCCTGCATCCTCCGGGAAGCTCTCCCCAGTGCTTCCTCAGCAGGGAGAGCGGGGGGGAGACCCCCCAGCCCCCTGCTCCTCCAGCCCCAGCTTCCTGAGCCGCTGGCTCCGTCTACTCCCACGTTTGGCTCTTTCACTGCCAGCTCATCCCCGCCATCTCCTCTCCCACCTCTCCCTGGCCCTTCGCTCCCTTTTTTCTCCTGCCAGCTGCCCTCCAGCCCTGGGGGGTCTCGCCCCCCTGGTCACATCCTGCTCTCCAGCCTTCTGCCCTGGCTGCAGAGCTCGCCCTGCTCCCTGGGCCAGGGAGGCGGAAGCCTTGGGCATCACTTATTGCTTTTCTTCCTTCTTCTCTCCAAGGATTCCAGGTTTTCCCACAGCGCAGGGCCTGGGCTGGCCAGAGCCTGTCCAGCACCCAACCAGCCCCAGCTCCAGGGGCAGGGAAAAGCCAGGAGGGCCGCAGCGAGCGTGGCCAGGGGCTGTGGGAGCCGGGGGAGATGCTCATCGCTGCGGCTCACGGCGACTGCGGGACGCAGATAGGATTCGAGGATTAGAGCAGCTTAGGGAGGAGGGTTTTTCCAAGTGGCAGATGGTGCTGGATGGATCCCAGGGTGAGGTTAGCAGGGTGGGAAGCAGGTCCCCAAGCAGCCCTGGGCAGGGCAGGGGAAAATCAGGCAGGAGCAGGGAGGAGGAGGAGGATTTTTGCCCAGCCTGTTTCCGGACAGGAGCAGGAGGGAAGGCTGGAGGGCCGGACCCTTCCCCCAGCTCCCACGTGGGGCAGGTGACAGCGAGGACATCCCATGCCGATGCCCAGAGCCTGTCACAGCCATGGTGACAGCAGGGTGGCTCCTGCACCCCATGCTCCCCGGGAAGGTCCTTGTGCCCCCCAGCCAGGCTGCAGAGCTCAAGGCCCTGGGGATGGGACATGGCTCTGTCACCCATTTGGTCCCTGGGCTGCAAATGTCCCCTGTGCCCATGAGCACACGTGGCACGCTCCCAGGGGAGCAGGGGAGGCCCCAGCACCAGAGGCTTCCCCCCAAGTCCTCCTGCAGTCCCCTGGTGGGCAGCAGGGTGATGGAGCAGGGCTGGAGCAGGGTGATGCCTCCTGCCCCACGGTGCTGGTGGCTCCCCAGGCTCTGTTGTGACTGCGGAGATGAGCAACTTCACCCCAGATGCTGTGGGGGGATTCCTGGTGACGAGGGTGGAAAGAAGCACCATAAACTGGTTCAAGTGGTGCCGAGGTGAGGACAGAGGAGAAACCCCGTGTCTGGAGAGGCAGCGCTGGCGACTGGCACCGTCTGTGTGCTTGGGCAGCCCCAGGAGCTGCTCCAGAGCTGAGAGCAGCCAAACGAACCATGGTAACGAAGCAGAAATTAAGGCACCTCTTTCCAGGCGGAGGGGTGCAATGCGGGGCTCCAAAACTGGTCCCGAAGGAAGCAGGAAGAGGCTGACTGGTCACAGAGAGAGTCCGACCCGCCCTGGCTGGGATCAGTCCCATGGCTCCCGGGGCTGTTTGGGGTGGTGGTGGGCAGAGAAGCCCCAACGCTGGCTGGGCAGTCACTGACACTTTCCAGGAAAGAGTGGGACCCAGGTGGAAACCCCTTGGGCTTTCTGCTCGGGGTGGGGAGGTGGGATGGGGACCCCCAGGGGATGCCAGGACCCCAGCCCAGCCCGGGCTGCTCTGTGGGATGGAGCCATATGGTCCATGTGTCCACACTGGCAGGGAGATGGCGACGCGGGGGTGTTGGGTTGAGCCAGAGGATGCTCCGGATCCAGCCCATGGGCACCACGCCTGACATCTGTCCTCCAGGCCCCGCAGCTGCACCCACAGCCCCTCGCCTCATCCCCGTCCCTTCCCCGGCAGCGGTGGCTCAGAAAGAGGAAGCGTTGCCCCTGGCACCCCCCACGGCGGCTCGGGGGCTATTTTGGGTTTGGAGAAAAGCGGAAGGCAGCACCGGGCGGGCAATGCCCTGTGGCACGCGGGGGTCGGCGGTAGACGGGAAAGAGGAACACCAACACCGGCCCGCGCCCTCCGCTCCTGCCCGGGGACTGGGAAAGAGGATCTGTCTCACCTGAAATGTAAAAGGGGTTTTTTGGGACACACCCAGCGCGGCTCGGGCAGCCCCTGCGGTGAGGTCTGGGGAGTGACGCTCACGGGGGACTCCAAGAGTGTCCCGAGACCGCAGCAGCAAAGGAGGAAGAGGTTGGTGCACACGGCATTTTTTTGATGTTGCTTTTTGCAACATTAATTTTTGTCACGGACGTGGGTGACAGTAAGGAGGGGACAGCTCCTGAGGGAAGGGCTGGGTCTGTAACCATGGGGGGGGGTCTGGCTCTGCTGGGGAGCCACGGATGGATGGATGGATGGATGGAGAAACGGATGGGCAGATGGACACAGGGAGAGAAGAAAGGAAGGAGGAATGGATGGACCAGTGGACACAGGGCTCGATGGATGGATGGATGGATGGATGGATGGGTGGGTGGATGGATGGATGGATGGATGGATGGACAGACAGACAAATGGATGGACAAATGGACAGGCAGAGGGACACAGGGAGGGAGGAAGGGATGAACAGGTGGATGGACCCACAGACAGATACAGGGATGCATGGATGGATGGACAAATGCGTAGACAAATGGATGGCAGATGTACACGGGGATGGGCAGATGGATGACTGGACAGACACATGGATCACAAACGGATGGATGGGCAGACGGATGGACAAAATGATGGATGGACAGACAGGCAGCATGTTCAGGCTGCACCCACACTCCACTGGGGGCCATCCAGCCGCGCTCCCTCCCTGCCGCACCCCTGGGCGATGCCGTGCCCCTTGCATCAGCCCAGGGGCCAGGAAATAGTTACCGGCTTGAGGAGCAGGAGCCAGGGCTGCTCTGCTGGGCCCTTTCCAGTCGCAGGGAGGAGCGAAGAGGAGAGCAGAGCCCTGAGAGCAGAGCCCAGCCGCCTTTGCAGCGGGCAGGGAAATCTAGGTCAGGGCTTGCTTTAAAAGGGGGCACGGAGCCCAGATCGCGTCGGCTTCCAAGCGAAGCCACGGAGCAGCAGCGCCTGGCCGAGCTCGGCGCAGACGCAGGGAACCAGAGGCTGGGAAATGTCCGCGCTCACCCGGAGCACTGCCGGCCTGGGAGCTGCGGCAGCCCAGGACGCCCACGGGTGCTGCTTCCCGTCTGCGTGGCCGTTCCTGCAATTCCTCGTTTTGCTGGGAAAAAGGCGATTTGTAAGTCATGCTTCGCCAGGGCTGGAAAACCGTGCAGCCCGGGGATGTGAGCCTTCCAGAGACACGGAGCGATGCCCGGGCACACGGAGGTGCCGCTCGCCTCCCAGACGAGCTGTCCCCCCACCCGTCAAAGCTGGCTCCTTCCCTCTCCTCCGCCTCTGCATGGCTGGAAGGGGATCAGTGAAGGGAAGCGGCCCCAGGCCTGACATTTCAGCCTTCGCCAGTAAATGACTGAAAAAAAAAAAAGCCCTAACCAAGCGAAAAGCCCAGCGGCAGCAAAAGGGGAACTCGGGGGAAAGCGGAGGGTGCGAAGCTGCGGCTGCCAGGGCGGGCCCGCGCCTCTGCAGATATCTTGCCCCCAATTTACTGCTGAGCCTCGGCAGAGCTGCAGCGGTTTTGAACAAAAGCAACGATCTTCCACAAAGAGGATAATTCCCTCCCCGTTCCCAAATGCAGGATGACTCTCCACCTCCCAACACCCTTCAAGGGCTTGGGATGGGGAATAATTAAGTTGACAGCGCGATGCATTTAATTAAAAGCCAGTGCTTGGAGGTAGAGTGGAATAGCCGCTGGAGCAGGGGCTGTTTGGAGGGCGATCGCCCGCGTCCCCACGAGGCACAGCCTCATCCCTGGCTGTGTGGCCAGGCTGGACTTGGCAGCGGGTTTCACGCCTGGCAGAGCTGGCAGAGGCCAGCGCAGCTCCCTGGGAGCCACAGCCCTCCCAGCTTCTCCTGCCGCAGCCACCTCTCAGGGCCAGATTTTCACGAACCCGGGCTCTGGTGAGCTGGGAAAAATCCAGATTTTTCACCCAGGCTCAGCATTCGGCCACTCCCTGAGTTTCCACTGAGCTCAGCTTCGAAATGAGACATGTGCCGAGGTCCAAACGTCGCAACAACCCCTGGAAAAAAAAAAAAATCCCCAAATTCAAAGCCGAGCTCTTAACACGCTCACCGTCCTTTCAAGGACAAGCAGGCAGGCGGCGGTGATGGGCTGTGTCCCAGAAAGGGCATTTCCAGGAGCGCTGGCAGGCACGAACGGCAAACCCGCTGCTCAGGCAGCCCAGCCGCGCTGCTGGAAAAGGGCTCTGAAAAATTCATGCCCGTTTCCCCATTTATATTCACTTCCCTTTTCATGCCTCGTCCCCGGCAATGCGAAGAGGCCGAGTGGAGAAGGGCCTGAAAACGACGGCAGCTGGAAGCGAGGCTCCGACCAAGCCGGGCGTTCAGGGAGGCGAGCTGCAAAACCCACGGAAGAGCAGCGGCCCAGGGCTTCCCTGACCCGCTTCTCACACACCCAGGCCCACACGGAGGTGCCGCTACCGGGGGAGTTTTGTCTCCCGCTTCGCTTCCAGCCCTTCCAAGCCCAAGGGCAGGTTTGCGGCCCGGGCCGGGCAGGGCGAACCCCCCTCTCCGGCTCTCGCTTCCCCGGTTCGGTGCCACGCAGGTGGCACCTCGTGCAAACCGAGTCTTCGAGGCCTACCTGGGAAGGGGCAGTGACCGGCCGGGGCGGGCTGGGCAAGGCCCCGGGCACCGCCGCCCCCGCCGGGAGCCTGGGCCCCGGTAGAGGCGGGAAGGGTGGAAAGGCGGCGGTTCGTTATGACGGGGAATTCTCAGGGCTAATTAATGAGCTCGGCGGGAGGAGGCCGGCTCCCGGCTGAGGGGCGCGGAGCCGGGGCCCGGCAGCAGGCCGCGGGAGGCCCGAGCTGGTGCTGCCCCCTTCCCTCCGCCCGGGCAAACGGCACCGCCAGCCCCGCCCGGCCCCGCTGACCGCCGCCCCCGTGACGTCACCCCCGCCCCATGACGTCACCACCTCCCTCGCCTCGCCGCCGTTTCCGGTGGCGGGGGGGGGGGGAGACGTGGCGCCGTCGCCCTGGCGACGCGGCGGGTGACGCGCTCTCCCCGCGACCCTCCCCGGAAGCGGGCGGTCGGCGCGGCGCTGATTGCGTCACGGGGGCGGGGGGCGGCGGCGGCGGCGGCTTCTTCGGTGGCGGCTGGACGGGCCGGAGGCTCCGCCATGGAGAGTGCGAGCCAGGGTAGGGGCCGTGGCCCGGCCCCCGGGGATGGGCCTTCGCCTGCGGTCACCGTGTGGCGGGGAGGCCCCGGGCACCGGGCGGCCCTTGAGGGGGGCGGCCATGATGGGGGACGGGCGGCGCGGCCTGAGGCGGTTGTGGGGGGGGGGGGGTGAAGGGGACGTGACCGCCGGGATGGGGGAGACGGGCCGGGAGGGTGGGGGAGAGGCGGCTGCCGTGAGGGGGACGTGGCCCCCGGGGGGTGAGCAGCGGGGAGGCCCCGGGGGCTGCCGTGCGGGTCTGTCTGCGGGCTGCGGTTCCGGGGTCCCGCGGAGGGCGCTGGCGGATCGTGCCCCCGGGGCTCGTCCCGCCCCTCCCCGGGGCTCGCGTGGGCCCTGCGGGTATTTAGCAGCTGGTGCTGGGCAGAGGAGCTATTTTGGACGAGCGGAGCCCGGTGTTTGTGTCGCTTCTGAGAGATGCTGATGGAGGAAACTCCACCGGAGGTTTCTCTTCCCCTTTCTGCAAAGCCCCTTCTTTCACCTTTCCCATCCGAGTGCCCAGGTTTGCATAACGCGCTTCGCTTGCTGGCTGCTTATTCTGTCTGCCCTCTGCTCCTTGTCTGTGACAGATATCAACCTTAACTCTCCCAACAAAGGTCTGCTGTCGGATGCCATGACGGATGTTCCCGTAGATAGCGCAGCTTCGGCCAGGACCTCCGCGCCCGAAGGGCTGACTCTTGCTGAAGAGGAGGAGTTGAGATCCGAGCTTGCCAAGGTAACGGGCGCTGGCGTTTGTCAGCGGGGGCCACGTGCGGCTGCGGTCGCGTTCTGCTGGGAAAGAACAAACGGGAGCTGCAGGAGCAGAACTCAGGGTGGTTTCTTTTTAAATTTTGAAGTGGTGTTACCTTTGGATCTCTCAGCTAGTTGTTAAAATGCACAAAGCTGGCAGATACTTCAAACGCTGCGGGATGTTGCGTACTCCTTCCCAGAATGACTTAATTTAGAGGCCTGAGAAAATAAGTGGCTTTTGATGCCATGAGCTTAATCCAGGCTTTTAGCTCCGTTTGCGGCAAGAAAACATTTTAGGCGAGTGGTGTGCAAAAGAAACTCGTTTTTCCTTAGGAAACCCAAACAATGGAGCGCTTAATGTGCTTTCTTTTTCTATCTTTTTCTCTTAAATATTTATGACGCTTTATAGGCAACTCTTTTTGGTGCTTCTTTGCTTTTAAAGAGCTGAGAGCTTGTAAGGTAATATCCTAAATTTTGACCACCCTTTGGGTTTTAAAAGTCAGTTTATCACTTCTATCTGAAGCTGAAAGGAATTGCAGCTGTTCTTCTGCTGTCCTTTCTTTCGTTGGAGACCCTCGTGGTGGTTCTTGGACTTGTAGGCTTTAGCAAGGGAGGACTTTGCTGCTCTGGGTGGCCACGCAGGTCTTGGTGAGCTGCAGTTAGAGTAGAAATGAACCCTCTCTGCCCGGTAACAACTCCAGAGTACTCTGAAAATGTTGTAAGAGAGATTTCTGAGGAGAAATTCATTCCTTTAATGATATCAGAGGAAAAGAATAATGAGATGGAAAACTTAGTTGATAAGGTTTGGCAGCTCATTGTTATCTACTGTTGAAATTCCAAGTTTAGGAATGAGTTCTGTCAACCTTAGTGCCATTAAGTCATCAGAGTGATTCGTGTGGATGTTCTTCCCATTGGAGTCTGAGCTGTAGGCTTCCCATTCCAGCACCGCTCGTGTTCAGCTGAATCGTTCAGCACGTACCCCATGTTCCTACCAATTCTTTAAATTCATGTCAACAAAATCTCGCTGGTTTTGAGGGAGGTAGAAAGTTGGTTGAATGTTCAGAATTTGACTGAACTGCGATTGAAGACAAACCTCTGCCTCTCTCTAAGGTTGAGGAAGAAATTGGTACCCTCAGGCAAGTTCTGGCTGCTAAAGAGAGGCACTGTGGAGAGCTGAAGAGGAAGCTGGGATTGACTCCCCTGGATGGGTTAAAGCAAAACCTGTCTAAAAGCTGGCATGATGTCCAAGTCTCCAATGCGTAAGTGTTTCTTGTGATACACATTTACTTAAATACAACTCTGTAGTAATTATTTCCCAGCAGCACGTTCCAGAGTTCTTCCAAGTGGCTGGAGGCTTTGCTCTGATGGGTATAACATAGAGCCAAAGGCACTTAAAAATAAAAATAAATAAATGCACTGCTGTTACGTGTCAGTGTAAACAGGACTTTCACATCTGTGATCTCAGTAAATTGCTCCTGGATGCTCTTTTCCGTGATGTTTAGAGAGCTAGATTGCCACAGAACAGCTCAGTTTGCCCATTTCTGCCCATTCTTTGAGACACGGGCAGCTGCTGCCTTGTTCTGAACACAGGCTCAAAGGGAAGTGCAAGACGTTTCAAAGCTCTGCTGTATAGTGCTGGTTCAGAAGGTGTTTACCGAGTTGTGTAGCTTGAACTAAAAACCCTGCACTTCCTAGGAAAAAATTCCGTAATAATGTGCGTTATGCGTAGTCATCCTGGCCTGAAGAGATCTGAAATTAGGGCGACTGTTCAGGAACAGGCATTCAGGGAATGGTCCCGGCAGTGCCGAAAGGAGAGGCAAAGAGGTAAGTTTGACCCTGCAGTTGTGTCCAGATGTAAAGGTGCCCGTAGAAATATCACTCGGTATAAAACATCCTGTGTAACTTAGGGGAATTTGAAGAAATTTGGAGTTACTGACAGTGCTGCTGCAGAGCAGATCGTTGAGCTCTTCATCGTACTGTTTATTCTTTCCCTTTTCCTCCTCTTCCCTCCTCCATCCCTGCCCGATTTCTGTCCCTGTCACCGAAATCTGTGTCGTTGTCTTCTCAAAAATGAATATTAAAGTTTTATATTCATTAACACTTTCTGTTTCTAGTTATGTGAAAACATCTGAGAAACTTGGAGAGTGGAATGACAAAGTGACACAGTCTGACTTGTGAGTGCCGCGGGCTCCTCGGCAACACCTCCCTGCTCCTCGCTGCCTTCCCCGGGCTGTGCTGCTGCTTGTCCTCGCCGGCCTCAGGGCTTGGTGGGGAGCTGGAGACGCGCTGGAGCAGGACTGTCAGTAGCAGCAGCCTGCCCGGCTTCCAGCTATAAACATCCCTCCCGTTGCAGAGGAGATGAGTAAACGTTACTGCTGTCATCTCTCTCATGGCCTTGCTGTTGCAGGAGGAAAATTCCAATCAGTTACCAGACCACGTTTTATTTATATATATATATAAAAAGGCAAAAGGTAGCAACCACAGTTTCCCTTTAGCTGGTCGTTGGTAGGTTAGTCTGTTGTGATCGAGTGTCTTGTTAGTGAACCTCTGCCTTTATTGTGAAGCTACTTCTCTTCTCATCTGATGTGGCGGGAATCGGTTCAGTTATTGCCTTTCTGTGCTGGAGGGAGAAGGTATCAAAGGCCTTTACCCGTAGCTGGAAACGGGCTGTGCGAATGCAAACACGCGCCAGCTTTTGAAATCCGCCTGCAGCGGCTCTTGTGCGTGAACCTTTTTGCTGATGTCAGCACCAGAAAGCCATGAATTTTACTCTTTTTCCTGGATATACAAGCAGGTGACAAATGCAGATAGAACCTCTGACTACCCTTGTCCCTAGAATATATTCTTTAATTATTTTAGACCTCCATTTGTATTAGACGTGAATCGTTTTGATTCCTGCTGCATAGCTGAACGTGAGGAAGCCCTTGAGTGTTTCCTGCACTGCAGATTCTCTCCCTTCCATGTCTTGTGTCGAAGCATATGGTTACTTAGCTAAGAGAAAGACCCGAGTTGGAAGCGTCCTGTTGTTAGGGCACGTGGCGCTGACTTAAATGGGGGGAGTTACAATTCGGGGTGACATGAACCGCCTGCGAAACGTCGCCTCCTCAGAGCGCTTTTCTGAGCGGGTAACAGACCCATCCTGTAGCCCTTCTATTTGTTCTGTACCTCCAGTATTAATTCTCACAACCCTTAAGGTACTGGTTTGTACGTAGAGAAAGGTGATTTCTGAAGAAAATCTAACAGCTGGTCCCGGTCGTGCTGCGTTGGGAAAACACAGCTTTGGGTGCAGCAGATTTGTTTGGCCTTGAGCTCGGTTCACTGCTCCGTGCTTTTCACACGCAGCACGTAGGGAGGGAGCAGGAGATGTGAAGTCTTCCAATTCCTGACATCTCTGAAGTGCAGGCTTTGTTTCTTTGTGCTCAGTGTTTGAACGTGGTTAAATAAGGAAGAAACTGGGGCTTAGGTGTCTCCCCGCCTCTCAAACAACAGCTCTTTCCCTTCTGGCTGCGACAGAGAAAGGGGTAATAACGTGGAAAGTATCAAAAGAAGCACCTGTGGTGAATCTCGGCACCGTGTCTAACCTCCGTTGTGTTTGTAGATATCTTTCAGCCAGCAGCACACTGGAGGACTGGAATGAAAAATTAACTCAATCAGAAGCGTGAGTGTCTTAACCTTCAGCGTTAACAAATGCTTTCCTGCCAGTCTGCCGCCACTAACGTTCTGTGCCCCTGCTCACAGTCCTGTGCTCTGACTAGATCTGCTTCAAGGTTTCTCTTTCCTAGCTTTCACTTTTTTTTTTAACCCGGTAAATGCCTCTTCTGGGAGAGGGAGCTTTTCCTCCGGAATGATTCCGTTGTGATCCAAGTGATACTCTTCAGGTGCCTGCCTGCTCGCAGAGAGCTGGCTGAGGCTGCTGGGCAGCTGAGCCCTGTATCTTCAGCTGGTGAGCTGTGGAACAGCCGGACCGAGCTCTTCTTGTTGCCCTCCCCAGGATAACAAGCAGGAGCTTTTCTTCTTGCTGTGGTACCTGGTGAGAACAAGTAGAGCTGTAGTGTCCCAGGCAGCTGCTTGGCCGCATTGGGGCCCCAAACGGACTTGAAGAGCTTCAGCCTCCCAGCTGTTATCCTCCACGCGTTGGCTGCGAAGCTCTCTTAGCCATGTCTTTATTAAATATCTGAAATTAAATTCTCATCGGTGCTAAATTATGGAAGCTGGCCTTTCTCCTTCTGGCAGCAGCTTTCCCACAGGACGTAGGGGAATCCTTTACCGTGACATTGTTCTCGGAGCTGGTGGAAACCAAGGTGAGGCTGGGTGTAGGTAAGGCAGCTTTGCCTGTTCCCTGGAGCAGGTATGAAATCCAGTCCTTGGAGCCTGGTAGAGTTAGGCAACGACTGGGCTCGATGATCTTAAAGGTCCTTTCCAACCGTAGCAATTCTGTGGTTCTGAGCCGGCTTGTTACCGGCAGCGCGTGCGAAGAGAAGGTTTTTGTTGCGAGATGGGTTAAAGACCAGCAGAGATAAAAAATAAGAGTATCAGAAAGAACTTTCGAGTGTGCAGGTCTGCTGTTCAGTGTTCTGTGTATGTTTTCTAGCTTAAGATGATGTAAATTGTCACCATTCCCTTGCTAAATAGCGTGACCTTGGTGTTTGTGCTTGCTGACAGCCAGCGGTGTTTAATCAGAGTTCCTCCCTGGGTGTGCCCTGCTAGAATCGAAAACTTCTCTTAGATCTGTTTCCTTGCACTCGATAAGCACCAGAAATGTGGCGGAAGCGTGCTTTTGTAGAGCACTTAAGGCCTGAATAGCCGTGGCGTGAGTTTTCCTGCTTGCTTTGGCACTGGACAGGGTGACGGTTCATGCAGCAAAGTAGATGCTGATGAAAATGGAGAGGCGAGGGGCAGGGGGAGGTAAGATTCCAGCAACGTTTCAGAAAACAATGAGAATTTCCACTCCCTTTGTCTAGAGCTCAGTAAATGCGAAGAGTCGAGTTCAAGAAATCCGAGGATGAGGTTTTATTCGTGTGTTGGCGTGTTGTTTTTTTTTTTTTCTATGCAAATGCATTCTCTTCCCTGTTTCAGAGCTTTTCTGTCTTACAACTAACGACCGTCCTGTCTGAACTGGGAATGGACCTAACTGGTGACCTGACGGTGCTGAGCTCCTGGTCGTTGCCATTCCCGGCCCCAGATGTGCCCCCTGCAAGCAGTGCACGGGCAGGGTAGAAATCAGCCGGGTATATCCCATATCCCTGGCTCCTGTTTCCCTGAAACCAGGACACAGGGGGGTTTGTGTGCGGCGCCAGGCTGCACAAACAGCGATTGCTGGATAAGCGCAAGTGGGAGGAAGCTGGTGCTGGTGGATGAAGGAGGATTTGAGGGTTCCCGGCTCCTCCGTGTCAGGATTTATGGCAGAGGGATGCGATGAAATGCTGGAATGCCGCAGGATGAACGCCACAGGGCAGAGATCGTTTCCGCAGCTTCTGCTGCAGCCAATTGCCTGTTCAGAGAGCAAGGTATTAAATCAGAGCTCATATTTACTACTCCCGGATTTGGATTATTCTGTGTTTGTACTGGTGCTAAAGGAAGAAAGCGAGTGAGGGAGAATTTAAAGCCCTGCTAAACATGGCTGTGTTCCTTGCAGGAGAGTAGCTACGACTTCTAGGTCAGGGCTGGGCGTAGTTAAGTTGCATTAAAGTCTTGTATAAGCTGATCCCTGGTTGTCACAGATGCGGTTCCACATGTGTGGCTGGTGGCAGTTTTGGGTTCGAGCTTCCCAGCCCTGCTTCGCTTCCCAGGCTCTGCCTCCCGCGCCGCAGCAGCGGAGGTGTGTACGTGTGGGCGGGAGCTGTGTGTGCAGGACCAGGCCAGCCATCTGATCTGGCTGCCGCTGTCTTTGCTTTGTTCTTCCGAGTTTCTGTTTCATCTGCATCGTTTCCTTGATCTGGATTGATGTGTCAGCGCAAGCAGTTGCGCTGGCATCGTGGAGGAGCAGCGCCGGAGTGCTACGTCTTTGGTCGTCTTAAGAATACTGCTGTCGCTCGTGGAAAACATGGTTGGAAAATCTCTGGCCTTGATCTGCTGAAGCCAGACAGAATAATAGCTGGGAGTCTGCAGCGTGTGCGGGGCCTGGTGGTGCCCTGGGAGTCTGGAAGCCCTTCCCCTCACCGCTGCTCTGGTGCTCGGTGCTGATCTTGGAGCCGAGTGCCAAGCAGCCGTAGAGTCAGCGCAACATACTTGGGTGAGCACAAGGTCCTTGGCCTTCGGGGCAGCTGTAAATCAAATCCCATGACAGGACTCAGTCGGCCGGGAGGAGCCTGGCTGCTGAAGGCAGGGTCTGAGATCCTCCCTCCCAGAGCAGCTCTGGCCTGGGGTTCAAACAGCTGTCGTGGTAGGAAGGCATGAGTACGAGCAAGCAGCGTTGGTGGTTACCAGTTAATGCCTAAATGGTCCTGACATGACGACTTCTTGCAAAAGATTGTGCTGTGGAGAAACGGTGTTGAAACCTTGCTGTTGGGCACGCTCAGGTTCTTCTGGAGTTGCTGAATTCAAGAGGAATTGGTCTGAAGAGTGTGTAGGTTGTAGGGATTGGCTTTGAGGAGGAGCAAGAAGGAAGGTAGAGATGATGTGGTTTTGCCCTGTTCTAGTTAAGTCTCACGTACATTCCTGGTTCAGAAATACTTGGCTGTAGACTTAAATAAACCCAACAAACTCACACGCTGTAATTCAGGTGCTGTGCTGCTGTCTCCTGCGGCTCTTTCTGGAGAGAACGGGAGGTAAATTACTCAGCCGTCATCATGGTGCTTCTGGCCTTGGGAGCTCAGGCATGCGAGAAAACATCAGGCTGTTTATAATGCCCTTCTCCTAAATATCCCAGCCAGACAGAAAAATAATCTCAAGCTGAAATATTTGAAATAAGAAAGCGTGGCTTAAATTGTTGAACTTGTTTGAAGAAGGCCATAAATCTAGATGTTAATCACCAAGTGTGGAACGGCTTAGAGAGGATGCATGAAAATGGTTCCGAGAACCTTTGTTCCCGAGATTAGTCTCACCTGAAGGAAACAAAGGTTCCCAAGTGTCTGTCTTCTCCTGCTCTGGTATAAACTCAAACGTAACCAGCTGCCAAAGAGAAGCTGTCAGACATCTGCTGGTTGTGGTGAATGGTAACTGATAGGAAACTTCTCTACCAATTTCCTTCTAAACTGCAAGTTGTAGAGACAATGCTGATTCCTCCGTACCTTTTCCGTACAGCCATGTTAGTCTTGCCTCTTTGCTCTGTAACCTTAACGCTACAACAAACGCTCTAACATCTTCAAGGC